>JAUELU010000008.1:8243742-8254988 GCA_032357145.1 Evasterias troschelii
CATTATCTTTAAACCATGTAAGTTTAATGTAAATCTGTGAGCTTTTCTGTTTTGTGTTTTACCAGAAGTATAGAGACACTTTAATTTTGTTCTGGGAATCTCAGGAATTTTTAGAGAACGTGAGGGGGTTACTTCTTTACAAGAGGAAAATTGTGTCTAAAATTATTGGTACCTGGGGGGGGGGGGGGCTTGTGCAACACATCGGACATGGTATACAAAATGAGTACAGGAATCAAATTGCACACTCACAAACTGATCTGTTTACTCCTTTTAACATTTTCATAAAGCAGTTAGACACCAGTGTGCTTAGTGCAGAAAATCTTGCTAAGCAAAAAACATGGTTCTTCTGATATGTCACACTGCTTATGACATGTAAAAATGTACCTTGCTTTATTTTGTGCTAAGCATTTTTGTTGTTGCTTTACCTTATGAAATGGGTCCTTGTCCTTTGGTGGATGGACTGTCTTGGGTCACTAAGTGCACTTCATTGTAGAATTACGTATTGTTGAAAATAATTTTTTATCTGTACAAAATACATTTCTATTGAAAACTTCCTAGTTTTCGGTGCTATGTGGATTACTTGAAATAATTCTCACATTCCAAAAATTTTAAATAATTTAAGGTGCCTTTAAATTGACATGTTATGAGAAAATGTATCTCTATTTTTGTGTATAATTCTTACTGATACATTAACATTAAAATTGATTATAATGTATTTGAAAAAAAAAAAGGTTTTATCTCATTGTCTAGTCATCATTTCCAGAATAGATTTTTTATTTTTATTTTGTTTGCGAGTCAAAGAAAATTGCTGGTCGGGAAACCTCTTTGTTCTCCCATTGTTTAGACCTGTTTTGTATTATAGAATCGAATCACATCCACATTTATTATTGAAGAACCAACGAATCCCCGAACCTTGTAAGACCTTTCTTCAACAAAATTCTCCCTCATGAACAAACCAACCGGTGCCGAAAGAAGCCGTCGCGGTAGTCGTATTCCTTTTCTTCCGGTAAAAGGAATTATTCGGTAGGCCTTTACTCATCATACAATATTATACAACGCGAAAAGCATGTCAATAAAAGTACGGTGCTTGCATGGTGAAGCTATAAAATGACATAAAGTCTTGCAACAAGACAGGTGTCACGGGTGATTCTACCCCCACCCCCCGTACTGTGATCCCCCCCTCCAGGTGGTTCTGTCCCCATCCAGTTGGTTCCGTCCCCCATTCGCCAAATAAATCATAATGAATTAGTCAGTTAACGCCCTCTTTTGACTGTATTTTCTTATGTTCACCGCATGGAGGGCGCTAACAGACAAGTTCCTATGATTTTGGCAAATGGGGGACAGAATCACCTGGGGGAAAACGTCACCGTTGACACCGGCCCATCAATTACTTAATTAGTTTAATTAGAAGATGTTTAAAAAGTTCCCCAAAGCAACCAATCATGTTATGCAGTAAATGTCCCTAATGAGGCCCGTATTTTAAAGATGGAAATAATATTATGAGTAAACAAGAAACCGCAAGAGTAACCCAACAAAATGGAATTTTCTTTGAAAATAATCGTAAAACATACTCTCAAAAAACGAGGGGAAAGTATACCAAGGAGTTCCCAGGAATTGCCTCGGATCTTACCAGAAAATCTTGGGCTCGGATCCTCACACTACAACTACAAGGACACCTGCTAGTCGCTTAGATGAGACTGGCCAATAAATTGGAGCTTCCTACGGGCTTGTTTGTATTTCCTCACACTATAAACATCGCAATTATAGATTATCATTCAAAATAAATTAGTAGGTCGCTTGAAGTTTGGGGGATTCATGAAAAAAGTTGGAAACTGCAAAGTTTGCACCACCATCCAAACATTATGGGTCAGCCCTGAACTTGGGTTATTTTTTGGGAAGCCCTCTTTAGACCTTCCCAGCTCACGTTCAGTGTGTGTGCAAGATTGGTAACATTGAAAATATAAATTTCCACAGATTTGCGCATTACACTTACATGGTTATAAAGATGGTTTTTGTGGAAATCTTCCCTTGAAACATTTTTGCTTGAAATGCCACAGTTTTTAGGAAATGAGTAAAACAATAGTGGATAAAATCTGATGTTTGAAAAAAACTTAAAACATAATAACGAGATTTTGTCACTGTCTTGTCATGACTCCGAAGACACTAAGTTTAAACTTTCACAGGTTTGTTATTTCACGTATATGTTGGGCTTTTGACAATTACCAATATTGTACACACCCTTTAACCACTAACTTTTAACTTCAAGAATAGTGTGGGTCCAATCAATCAGAGATGCATCATTTGTGACATGTTGGCAAAGGTGGTAGCCTACATTGTACACGTTGTATTTGTGTGTAATACATGCTTATCAATTTGGGTGTTAATTGTCAAAGCTGATCCTAGGTATGGTACAGGGTGGATCTTATGTCAAGCTGAAATTTGTTGTATTGGTAATCGTCAAAACAAGTACATCTAGCGTGGTCTGGTCGCGTACTAAAAGGTCCATGGACCTTTCTTGGACTTGCCAGGTAGCAGTAGCACTGATTTTACGTCGAGCCTTTTCTCCAGAGAGTTCATTAATTGGGAATTTGTTGCGTAAGAATGATAATGCTTTGCCATGGTTCCGATGACGTTGATATGAAATATGTTTCTGATCAAACTTCAAATTTTCGTCGTTGAAATTCCTGGGCTGGTAAGATAAGAATTTAAAGTTAATGTTGTACATCCTGCCACAAGGAAACTTTCTTCTTGGAGTAATGTCCTTCAAACTTTACACCGCACTTTGAAGTTTTACAACAATAAAAAAGGGAGTACAAAACTAATGTCAGCTCAAAGCCAATTTCCAAAGAAACTCAAAAAGAGCGCGAAAGGTAGATGTCGCTAAACCGGGTAAATAAACATTGGCTATAGTTTGATTATTAGCATACCAAGCAGGTAAAAAACCGCGAGCTATGGAACGTCTGCTGTAGTTCACTAAACAGGAATTAAAATACAAAGAGAGGGGTGTTTAGACACCACCAAACCATGTGCAATGGCCTGTGCAATGTTATGATGACTACCGGTCAAAGGTCGATATTTACGTACATATGATTAGCACAGGCCAATCAGAATGTCTCTAGATGACTGATATTATTTACAGTCTTGCACCCCGCCCACCACTCAGCCACATGTGCATGTACGTACAGTACAGTCATGTACATTCAATGTACGTATGAAACGGTTGGTCTTTGTGCCTTTCGGTAACAATAGAAACGGCGCGAGTCTCAGTCACACACACTATTTGGCACACACACCTCCGATCATCACCATCCTAAACACTCATAAAGATTTCTGTTGGTGAATCATGAGGAAAGATCCCTCGATCTGTCCGTTTTTCTTCTACAATTTGGGAACAAATTTCGTCTTGTAGGAACTGTTTGGTATTTTTCCCTGCGTGGATACAGTCTCGGGAGTGTTGTTTTTAACTACGCAACGACACCCAGCTGATTTGACAGCTGGCTTGACCTTCCGTGTATCCATTACACGTTCAGAATCATCGCATTCGCATTCCGCCATCATGACCAACTATCAGACAAATTTCGACTACGGTCAGCCAGATATGGATGTGACATCGGCAGCCGAATGTCTTCTAGCAATTGCCAAGTCCAGGCCACCGTGGAATCCGCCGGTAATCGCTCCGATTCCCCGACCAGCCGACATGGGATTCAACCCTCCTCCAACGTACGATTTCCATGGACAATCTGTGACGCAGGACAGTGAATTGGCCCAACTGCCAAATCCTTTGTTCATGGTAGCTCGGATACTGGCTGATTTGGAGACGTATAAGAACAGAGAACTTGCCCCTTCCCCGACCAGTGATTGCTCCAGCACTATCGAACTCAGCCAAGATCATTTTGCCCCGTCTGGGAGGAAAACTAAAGGTAGAAAAACGACCAAACGTAAGGACCGAAAATCGAACACGTGCGACGGAAAAGTCGAATCAGGACAAAGAAAGCGCAACAAGAGATCCTCTCACCATGGGCCTGACGGTGCCCCCCTCAAAAAGCACAAGTGTGACTATGCTGGATGTGACAAAATCTACGGAAAGTCATCTCATCTGAAAGCTCATCTCAGAACACATACTGGTAAGAAAGATTTTCCATTTCCATTCTTTTAAATTTGGCTTTGGGGAAACTGTTTTGGTGTGCACCATGATGATCAACATGTGCATTGTGTGAGCACGTGTGAGAACCCCGTTAACAACGAAACACGTTTCGCAATGCATTTTGTACAGTACACGAGGAAACCCACAACAAAGGCCTTGGTAAGTTGGTTGGTAACAAGCTGCTGTATTTTATGTGATGTTTTGTGGCGTTACACAAAATTCATCATTTGTTATTAATCTGAAGGCTTGTTAGTACTTCTTTAAGATCTTTAACTTAAGGTTCCCATTTAAGTTTGCTAATTCCCCGTGTCACACAAGCAGCTGGCAGGGCTAAGTTATCGACCACATACCCTTCACCAATGTCCCCCTATCAAACAAGACTTTCCATTAATCCCACGTGGTCGTACTAGTAGTACGGTAGAATTAAAACTAATGATCCGATTACTATACGATTAAGAGTGGATTATGATCGGAAACAGCACTCGTTATTCATTTACTTGTACACGGAGTAAAGAGTGACAAAAGAAACACAACACACGCCTTGTACTTTGTTATGTGAAAGTCCTAATTGTAAAACCACATGTTTGCCCAACTTTGCAAAAAGGGAATGATAAAGCTGTCTGGCAGGAGTTGTCTTTTCAAACTACAACGAGTCCAGTTTTGTTTGGATTAATTCAAAGTGGATAATATGTGCCTCCTTGATGTGTACATCATTACATGTCGCAGTTCAGTAGATTATTGGTGCATTTAATTGAAGCAGGTTGTAACTTATTCTTTTGTGTGTGGGTTGAATTATGGATTACCTTCTTAACTCCATGGTTAAGCTGTTACCATACCTTACACGTGGTCTGCTCTTTACCACTGGCTGGGCACTGTTACTTTCGCGCCATGTAAGAAATGCCCCCCCCCCCCTCCCCCCGGCCAGCTCGCTTACAAAAATAACAAACACAGCAAAACATGTTATTTGTTCGTCTTTACATTGTTGTTTTTCACTCGGTTAAACTGGAATACTTATTGGGAAACCATCCCATAATCTGACTCGTATCGGATGTTTCATTTTGGAAAGGGCGAGGGCACTGAGGCGTTTCCTTCTGATTAAGGTTGTAAATTGTAACTTTTTATAGGGACATTTCCTTAGGGCACCAAGGCAATGACCAGGGAGCAAGACAGGGAACTGCCTCCACTGCCTACTTGAAGATTCAGGCCTGCGTGTATCATTCGTCGTAGGTGTTTTTTTAAACAACAAGAAGACGAGAAGCTTTGGTTAAAGTGCTTCGACTTGTGCTGTTTTCCCCATAGTCTTTATCTACTTCAAATAATTATGTACTGAGAATTCAAAGTTGTAAAGTGACGTAATGGGGCGTGAAGATTTTTATGGTGGGCCTGTCTGGGGGTACGTTTGTGTTTGGTTTCAGAACATGGTTCTTTCACATGACGGTTTTTAATACTAGTTGTTTTTCAAGTCTGGAATTACTTGAACATAAACAACTTTCCTGTTGTTATGTGTTTGCTATACTCTGTATGACCAGAACCAGTAGGCCCTACAATTATTTGTGTTCACAGAACGCTAGCCTGTTATTATTTAATCGTTTATACTGAGAAAACTGGCGGTTAAAATTGTCTTGTTACGCTGATGTGCATTTACTTAATCCACCAAAAAGAAGAAGGAAATCTTCATGGTGGTTCGAAATGAAACCTCCATGAAATTAAATGCCCTGCCATTTTATCGATTTGGGGCTGCATTGCAATGCCAAACATTTTGAAGATATTTAAATCATGATCGGACCGTCTTTACAACAGACCTCAATTTATCGATTTTACCCTACTTGAATATTAACAGCAGAGCTCAGAAGTTTCGTTTAGTATCGTCCTTGAAGCGTATGAAAAGGCGGTCTTGTACTGTCTTGTTTTTTGAGTCGATATATTTACGTAATAATTGCATGTTCTACTCTTGCTGACCGGGGGTGATGTTGGCTGAGTTGCCCAGTTGCAAAACACAGCTTTGTACTGGGACAATTACAAGTACACACAACAATGTATTGTGCGTTCTTGTTTGCATGAACTCAAAATTATTCACAGTGGACGCCGCCCATTTTTTATTTGTTATTATTCTGTTGCCAAAAAAGCAAATACTGCATTATCAAAGCAAGTCAAAATATCAACATATTGAAATGGATGATTGATTTCGTAAAGTAAAGTGCAAAACAAAAGATTGAACTTATGTTGTAGGGAACAACTATACTCGTATCGTAGTTGTTGATGTGTTCGAGTGTGCGTGTTTGTGTGTGTGGACTAAAAAAGGGGGCGTGGTGACTCGAGGTCTAAAACGTGCATTATGGAGGCCTCCCATTCAACCATAGTTGTTCTGTTGGACTAATTAGAATTCATGGTTAAACAAGACGTCATTGACATATTATTATGTATATTTAAAGACTGCGATGGGGTTCCGTCTTTTGTGTGAATGGTGGCCGCGAATGATCTTTTGTAATGTCTTCGTTTTATTACATCAGTATTGCAACACAACGTGCAATATAATGTGCTGCTACTGCAAATCGGTGTTCTCTGTGCGATGATGACATCATAAATAAATCAATTCGAAAACACTGCTCGCCGCATTTGTATTTTACTTATAGAAGAAATAAGCAGGCACCACATAGAGAGGTGTTTAGTAATAAGTCAGTATGTTGGCTGGTTGAAACTTATGAACCTGGCGAGGAAGTGTGTATTGACCGAATTTAAATGGTTGTAATTTAAACGGGGCCCTCTCGTGTTGGATGATGATCCTACCGATTTGCTATTATTTGTGTTACCCAGTAATTCATATGTTTTTACTGACTTAAAGTAATTGTAATGGGGGTCATGTGGACGAACGCTAAACTTGGGCTATTGCACTGTGTTGTTTTACATCAGTTTTCTTTTCTACCCCCCACCTCCATGATTAAACCTGTCCCTATGCCGACACTTACTGCCGTGTAGACATACACGGGTGATAATCTGCCTTTCAGTGGTAAGCATAAAGACAAATGCTACGGTTTGCTTAGCTAAAAGGTTTGAAAATTGTGTTTACCTGCCGTGTTTGATGGCCCGTCATCCACCCAACACAAAAGCTAGCTGGCTGGAGGATTATACACAAAACGTGTGAGCTCGCTTTAGTAAACACGACCACCATATACAACACTAGTGTCAGAGCACATTGTTTATTTTCATGTTTCCCACCATAACAAGGAAGGCGAGAGCAAACCGTGTACCTGCTCAATACAAATTTTACAAGTTTGTAATTGCAACTTACTTTTCCCTTAAAAAAAAGGCTCAGAATGGGGTGGTGGATTAGCACACTGAGTGTATGGGGACTTTATATTAAGCTTTCGCAACGATCGAACGTAGTTGCGCAACAAGAAAATAATTCCTTTGTCTGATGATGGCTTTGATGTGCATTGAGTTTCTCGTAGTTGTGAAACCATAGTGAAAACAAGGACCAGTTAAAACCAACGACATAAATTATTGCACTCGCAGCAAAATGTGCCTGAACTGTTTATGCACGGAGGTTTAGCACCACGTGGTTTGTGTGGCGTGTCCAACTCTGTCGGGATTACGCGCCGTTTCGGATATCCCCCGTTTCGGATGTCCCCGTTGTCTGTTGTTCCCCTCTGTACGAGATATTGCATACAATGTCACTCATCAAAGAAGTGGCACTGGCAACCACAACGTTTGCAAAACGTCTGGCGATAACGCCTGCTTGTGTCAATCCACGCGGGGCCAAAGGTCAATGGAGTTTTTCAAAAATTCTAATATAAGCTGTCACTCACTACTGACTATTAAAATCTCTTTTAGATAAATCGATGATATCATTGTTAACATTATAATATTTGTTCGGTAAGCTTTCGTCGTTAGCAAACAAGTTGAATTTTGTATTCACCAGTTCACTTTGAGACTATGGCAAGTGATCCAAAGTAATTTTGTTCGTGAAACACTAGAGATTTACACAAAGACTCACAACAGGAAACAATAAAGGGGATCTGTCTTCGAAATGCTGGCGAACGATGATTAAACCATGACCCGTATGACCGTGAAGTTAACCGAAAAACGACGGGAGCCCACAATACCAGAAGCCTGTGACCCCGGCTGCCACGCCCACTCGATATCGCCATATACACGTCTCTCCGGCGACGACACGAACAAAGGAACGGTCCCAGAAATAACACGAGCCACACGTGCTAGGGTATAATATCAGTACGGTGCAGTTTTCCAACCAGTTCCCACTCTTTTGGGGGCACTGGCTTTTTAACCTCTTATCACTAAATTAAAGGTCAGTCTGTAGTTCTGTTTTGTTTAGTTTTAAATCAAGCAATTGCTTCGAGTTGAGAAAGTTTAGGAAAACTTTATTTTTGTTTGGCCAACTTGGCCAAACACATTTATGTTCAGACCGGGGCCCAATCGCTTAACAATTTCACGCTAACTCAAATGAGCAGGATACCAGTCATCCTAGATGGTACATTAAGACTTGGTATGTTGGCTGGTAACCTAATGATGGTATTAAAGCATTGAAATGTTGTGCTTGGCTACTTGTGCTTAACCTGCTCTGTGAAATTGGGCCCTGTTGATGTAAAGCTACGATCACTTCATATTTGGCTCTTGAAGTTTTGAGAAACAAACCACCTTCCTCTGCACATGTACCTGTGCCACGTCTAACTTCCACTTATATTTTCCTTGTTCTTTTGTGTTCGTTTGTTGGTGGTTACCTTGCTTTGTTCAATTTCTTTGCTGGCCGTGAAAACACACCGGGGACAGCATTACTTGCTATTCAATCCCCAAACACCAAAGTTCAAAAAGAAAACCAGTGCCGAACAAAGAACCCAAACTGGCCCATGCACGTTTCGTGATCTGCCTGACAAAAAAAAGGCTGCGGTGGAGAAAAGATCAACAAGGTCGCGTGTCGTGTGCACCTGTTTTGCGGTGTGTACATACCCCTGAAATGATCCAAATCCATGCAGTTGGTACTGATAAGACTGAGAAAAAAACCTATACAGTCATGCTTAACTTTTGTATATTTCGTGGAGTGATATCTTCCGTTTACGGGCGCACCTGTTGGACGGTGTTAGATCAAATTTATCCGAGATAAGAAGGTGACTTTTCGGCAGATTCAACTTTTATCTACGTAACTCTAGAGTTGTAAGTCGCTGTAACGCAATTTCGTTGTATTTAGGAGGGAGTATAATTTAATAAAAACGACAGAAGGTATTTCAAATACTTGTTGAATTTATAGGCTACTGGATCTGAACTTGTGATCGTGTGCCACAAATACCTATATAGAATGTTTGGTTTTTCGCCAGATGCCACTTTCGAGAACTCGCTAGAAAACATTCGGCAGAACAAAGGTGTAGTTTTGATGTGGTATTGAAAGTGAGTGGCAGCAGCGAGGCCTCTCCTTGCTTCATTTCTTTCATAGAGACTGAACTGTCAAGATTTTTAAGCTTATCCTTGAAAAGTTCCACTACTTGTTATGTGGGTCTACATGTTCAGACTTGTTTTGTCAGCTAACTCAAATCTAAATAACCGCTTCGTTGTAACAAAGAACTGTATAGTTTATGATTGTACAAACTAACAAACTATTGTTCACCTGTAAGATACTGCAGAAAATAATGTTTGGTTTTGATTTATTGGGGGTTGTGTGAGGGACACAACGGAGTGGAACCTAATTTGGGGTTAATTCATTCATGGCAGGTGTGCCGTGGCACGTGGCAGGGAGACGCAGACAAAACACTGGCGCGTTCTACAGGTTGGGCCCTTTGTTCCGCTCAGTACACCTGCCATGCTAGTGGGGCCGATTTGGGGAATTTTTTTCCTACAGACTTTGATCTTTTCTTCGTTGGTTTATGCTGAACACGGACCGAACTCATTACGATTTTTTTTAAGGAGGCTCTCGGCCTTTCATTGGTTTTCCTTTGTACTGAACGTCGCTTTTATAAGCGGTCGAATGCAGGAGCCATTGAGGACACGAAGCAGCTCGCGTGCAAGTAGTAAAATTACCCATTATTTCATTGTTATTGCATTGTGGGCCTGGAAACCACAACTAGGATTTGTCAATTATAAGTAGACTGGAAATAGTCAAAAGCCTTATTAAATGGCCTCCCACGGGTTTAAACTCTCCTTGAGAAGTTTGATCATTGTACTTTATGTTCTCCTCACAAGTTTCCTTTTTGAAAAAAAGCTTACCCCTAAAACACACACCCCGGGCACTTTCAATACAAACCAGAGAAATCACCTTTATTTGGATGTGACCTCTATCATAGCCCATTCTTAAGCTGTCTCCGAACGTTGGCAATATTTCAAAAATAGCTGCAAAGGTTGATGGGTGTCATTTGTTGAACTACGGGCAGGCTGTCGAAGTGTGCTACTTGTGCTAAATTTGAGTCCCGGTAGTTTGAGGTTGTTCTTTTGTGCAAAGAGAAGAAGTTGTGGGGAAGTTTAAATCTCATACGTCCAGATAAATGCAGGCCTGGAATTTAATCTTTGAGAGGCCAAGGCCATTTTCATTTTGCAAAGGGCACTTCCATAGGAAAATCTGAAAGTCTATGGGGACGTTTCAAAGGGGCACCAAGGCCAAGACCAAGGGTAACAGAGGCCTGGCCTCCATGGCCTCTGTTTTAATACAGGCCTGCTTTTAATAGCTGCTTTGTTTAGAGGCATATGACACATTTCTGTACAAGCAAACATCAGATATTATGCACCGTCGGGTTGTATACTGAGCAAAGTTTATGATCCTCAACGTCAAAGTCGGAGTATTATGTCTTGAAGAAACTGTAGCCTTGGAGATTTCAACTTGAGATCTGGCGGCCTCGGAACAGTCTTCTTGCCCTCGTTTGTCTTCGTTGGACAAACGCAAAGCACACATTCAGGATGTGCAGTGTGGCCGCTCCCAGAGGGCAAAGGGTTACCCATTGTGATCCTGGCAGTAGAACCATTTATCAAATATCCCACGTCTAATTGCTTTTAATAATAACTTCCTGTGATAAGTAGGTAGATTCTTACTGAAGGGTGTAGTTCCCTTCCTGAAGTACTGGCCACGAAGAGAGGGGGGGGGGGGGGGGGGGGGGGGGGGGGC
>JAUELU010000008.1:8273969-8286483 GCA_032357145.1 Evasterias troschelii
ATATTTTCCCATTTCCAAGTATCTTTTATGATCAAACAATCTCCAGATTCAATGAAAACCCCACATCAGCGCCTGTTTGCATGCTGGTGCATCGAGGCAGAAGTATCTCAAATCCGGTGGTGTTTAGCTTCCAAGTTGGTTGATACGATCAGGATGATCAGTGTTCCAGAAGAAACATGCTTCTTCTGTCTACCCTTAATACTAACAATAGCTCAGACATTCAGGTGTCGCTTCTCTGTGATAGAGCCAGCAGAGTTAGGTCCGTTGAGTCTCAGATTTCCCGCTTCTAAACCCAACATTTTGACTGCCTTGTAATTTCCGCCTTTATTATCATATTCCCAAGACTGTGCTATCAATCTACGTCCCTTCATCAAATGGGGAAGAATATTTTAATAGCAAATATGTGGTTATCTGGTGGGTCAGATGGTAAATTCAAAACTGAGACAGTGGGGAAGAATTAGTCTCTATTCTCTCGTATAAATGGTATAAAAATGCCATTTTACTTTATACTCTTTCATAGCGACATTTGAAACGGATTGTCACCAAACATCAAAAGCAAACTGTTCTGTACATTCCGAAGAGTTTTTTGTTGGTGCCAGTCAAAGGGTCATATTCATTGACCCTTTTCCTGAATATCATCATAATTCAGGGATGAAATGCAAAATTCTCTTTACAAAAACGTACAGACTATCAAAAAATGAAATTTGACGTCGTCGAACGTTTTTGAGGGTTGGATGAAATTTGCACTTGAAGGGTATATAGGCTTACATCAAATACATTAGCATTTTGCACTATGATGTTATGATATAATTAGAGACTTGTGACCATCTTCATGAAGACTGTCTGATGAGAGAATCATCATTCACAAAACTGATTGTTTTTTACCTTGGGGTCCCTCTTTAAGTTAAGGGTAGCAGGGATTTATTGACACTGTCCGCTTAGCATTTGTTTTCGTTTGTGTGTTTTTTTAGTTGTTTTTATTTTGCTTAACGAAAGGCTCTTTCGCTGAAACTGCCTCCTGACACAATGTAGATAGTTCCCAGTAGACGCCATCTTTACTGGCAAATCGCATTTTGGCTGGCAGGCGCGTAAAGCGCTCAAATTATTAACGCAGCCGCGTCATTCACTAACCAATAATGCAATGTGTTTTGTGAAAAGTGCGCGTGCTGCACGCCGTTCTCACGCATAACGCATGACTGTAGTGCCCGTAAAGATGGCCGATTTACGTCATATTAATTTATAAACTGAGTGTTTGTACTAAACCTCTACCTCTTGAACTACATTTTTTAATGAATTTCTGCATGCATTTGGTGGGCATGTTCCTGATTAAAAAGCAACTTGATTGGAAATCGAATAGATTAGAATGATTAGAATTTCACTCGAGTGAAAAATTACCATTCATTAACATTATTAAAGGCACGGTGCACGACGGGTTTTTTCTTATAACACCCCCTCAATGCAACTCCCTCAACTGTGTGAATATCCTTTTTTGTAAAAAGTTTAACCACGGTTGCGATGGTTAAGATTTGAATCATGTTGAAGGACATAAGAAATATGTGTTGCTTTTAAGTTTTAGGGATATCCGTTACAGTTCTCAAAACCCTAACAGTCTCACATCCTTATGTTTCCAATTGCCTAAGTGAAGGATACTGAAGGACTTGAGCCAGTATAGGCCCACACAATAAGTACTTATCACAGGGTCTGGGTCACTTTGGTGCCCAAACAATTTGGTGTGGAGTAACACAGGAGAAGATGGATATGGGAACAGTCAGGCAGGTAGTACAACTGTAAGGGAATAATTTATGTTTCCCAGTCCCGCTGATAAACGATGATAAACACGTGTAAATGAAGCATTTAAAAAAAAAAAAAAAATCCACACAAAGATAGAGATTTGCTTATGTGGTGATCGTTTTTTAAACCATAATTACGCTAGCAGCAAGTATGATTTTAGCTTTCCGCAGTTAGGTTCGGTTGATACCAATGCTAACTGAAAATGTATTTACCAACACGTGGTAGCAACCGTATCTAAAAGGCAACAAATAAAACGAATTTCAGAAATTGAAAACACTAAACCAAAAACAACACATCTAAAACAAATCTAGTTAACTTTTATTGAAAGTGGTGCTCAAATTAAATCGAAATCCAAAACAATTAAACAAACAAACGAACAAACAAACAAACAAACAACCCAACACACCAACCGTAAACACACCAACAAACATACAACAAATCAGTGTTTACCTGTGTAAATGGTTCAAGATTCTTATTATAAAATGATAACACAATAAAAACACTATTTGCTTGGAAAGAGAGAATAACCGAATGGAAACAACTCTATAAAAAAAATTACACACGTATTTGCTTTAAAGCGAGACACTTGATTTATTTTGATGACATCATCGTGCAACTCACTCCCATAATTTATCAAGAACCAATTTGATGAAGCTCGGCCCAAGGCTGGATGTTCCTCTCAATCACTTCCTCAAAATATCATCGACAAAATGTCATTACTGAAGTATAACTTGCCTCCCTACACGCACTTCGTTAACCTGCGTCGTCCGATGACTCGCACTCCACATTTTCAGGACAGTACATTGTCCTGCTAAAAAAGAGTTCTTGCTAATTTATAACAAGGAGTAAATTTGTCCATGATACTTTTATTGAAAATCTCCTTCCATTTTTTATGACATCATAGAGTGTGTATAAACAATAGCGTCTCAGCTTTAAAATCTGATCTTTACTGGCCGCCACTCCAAGAAAGACACCGCAACGGAAGACTAAAAAATACCCGCCTTTATAAAACCCTCAAGGTTCACATCGACATCGACTACCAAAAATATATGAAACCAAAATCTGATCGCATCAGAAGAAGACATAACAGCCAATTCCAAATTGACCAGACTAGAACAGATACATATTCAAACTCCTTCAAAAGAACAATCAACGATTGGAACAAACTACCGCAATCCTCAGTAAACCAACCTACCACAGCCTCCTTCAAACAGAACTTAATAATAGAGAACGGAAAATCACACCTTCAAGACTATCTAGCACCCCTCTCTCACACCTCCAGTTCAAACTCCAGTTGGAGTATTTAGGAGGTCTCTCCAACCAAGAACCAAGAGCTGAAGTCCACCCTTACTCAGCCCAACAAATCATGCCCAATATTCAGTAAAGCCTGTAAGCAGACATTTTTCTGCTTACGGAGTGGCCGTTAGCAGAATTATTATTCTCTGCTACCGTACGCGACGCAAAACGCACGCTGGCTTGCTGCCAGTTCTTGTGAGCACAATGAGTGACGCAACGTGATGCAAATCCACTCTCAACCCGTCTAGTGCTGTCAAATGTCCTTGATCGTTTGTGAAATACTCTTTTCCATAACTCGTTTTTAATATGCTAAGGTGGGTTCGAACATTTGCTAAACGTTAAGCAACTCAGTGAAGTTGAGTCGTGTGGATATTGCTTACATTAAGAGCAGCTTTTTACATATTTAAAAAAAAAACTTTAATGATCATCTTTCGTTGATGGGTTTTCCTCTTATTTTTAAGTGTATTTGTTTCCTAGTTGCCATGGAAATGATATGCACGAACAAACAAACATGTCCATAATGCTCGCCTTTATAGTCTCTTCTATATAACTAAAAACTAGTGTCTACTCAGTTTCAAATTGCCGTGTTCTTCATATGATCTCGTTGAGATTGTGAACTGATCCATTTTAATCAACTTTTTGTGAACGACCCAGATGATGAGATATGTTGATTCTATTTACTTGGTTTAAGTGCCTTGTAATGGGTCGCAAACATCAAGTTTATGTATTCACCATGGATGAATGACTCGCAGTTAAAGTGTGTGTACAACATTTGTATTTTTGTCAAAGACCAGTATCCACACTTTATGTGAACTAACATACATGAAATAACAAACCTGTGAAAGTTTAAGCTCAATCGGTCTTCAGAGTCATGAGAAAACAGTGAAAACCCCCTTGATATGTTTTCACTCTTTTTGAAACATCAGATTTCATCGTGCAGGATAAAGACTCTTGTTTTACTAATTTCCTAAAAACTGTGGCATTTCAAGCAAAACTATTTCAAGGGAAGTTTTCCACCATGATCATCTTAATACCATGTAAGTTATGTGCAAATCTGTGAACTTTTATATTTCCAGGCTTACCAATGTTGTACACACCCTTTAAACTAAATACTTAGATGGGACAAGTTTACAGATAAACTACAAGATTGGTCAAACCAAAGTAAAACAAAATTAGTAATTTTAATATGAAGTCGCACTGATTAGAAAGTAAATTCAAGTAGAGCCATCAATCTTTCCACGGAATACTTCTGTCAAAGTTGAGAAAAACCAATTATTTCAAAAACCAAAATCACATTGGGTTTTTTCAATTGTAAGAAATGAAATGAGCATAAACAACATGCCTGCCGAACTATTATTATTTGTTGTTGTTTTTTATTGTATTTTTACCAGAGGTAGGCCTACTTTGAATTTACTTTTTCTGGACAAATTTATAAAAAAATTGTTGTTTCCTTTAGAGTCCTCGTTCAAAAATATCGTAACTTAGTTTGTTGTTGTTTTATCGTGCAAGGAATCACTTTAAGGGATGTTCTAAAACAGACAACGCTCCATGTTCGCATCGATTCTTCCTGGCTATAGGTGCCCCCGTATATTGAATTTTGTTAAGTAAACTAATCTACGGCGATGATACTGCGGCAGAATTATTGACATTTAACACATGTGGGAATTCTCATACTTTTGACAGGAAAAAAAGAGAGAAGTAAAAAAACACCCAGTGCCAATTTGCAAAGCTAATAATAGAGAGCAAACATGGCCAAACCGTGTCTCTTGTCGACCAAGAGCTTCGATCCGTAGTTGCTGTGTATGTAACGGTTTCCTTGAAAACTGTTCAATGCTGAGCTTTTAAGACGATCGCCGTCGGCCATTGTTCGCCCTCGCCATACTGGGCCCGCAATGTAACCATGTTGGCTTTTAAATCCATATTCAAATTGCTGCCCGAACATCACTTATACACGAAGATGTTAGAGTGATGCCCCTTTGTGTGAATTGAAAAGACTCGGCTCTTGCCTAAGTACATCCTTGCTGAATGGCATATTCAAATCTGAATATAACTGGGGTTTTTTTTTTTAATGGTGTGAATCTATTTACTCACAAGAGTCTCTACCAATATAATTATCCTGCTGCTAGTGCGCGGACTGATGGGGATAGCTTGCCGAAGTGAAGCATGCAGCTGAGCAAAATAAATCGACAGTTTTGCTGATTAAATTTTGGAAAGCATTAAGAATATTCTAGATTTTAAGAAAGATGTGCTCAAAAGCAGGAAGATTTACCTAGAGATAAGATGGCATGTTGTATTGAATTGTTTAGGGTGGCGATGGGGGGGGGGGGGGTTCCAGTTGGTTACCTATATTTTGTGTGAGACTTGATATTTTCTGTTGAAAAGCTTTGTAAACTTCCCTGAAAATGAGGAAAGTCGTTAAATGTTTGTGAAGATGCTGCTCTCGTGAGAGAATATTAGAGAGCCATAATGCTATCACCACGACAACCATTTAACGACTTGTCCACAAGCATAAAGTCTCAGGAATCGTGCTATTAAAACCCTCCTGCTGACTGGCCAGTCATCTAATAGTGTTAAATGGTAACTACAATATGTCAGCCTACAATGATCGAGCGATCAATGCATCTACACGGTACACAGTCAACCCTCCTACTTTCCGACCATTTAATGTCATCCACTGGGGTTTTGAATGATATGCCAGCCTGCAATAATGATATCATGTGGTGAATGCGTCTACGCATTACACAGTGAACCCTCCCACTGTATGACCCCTCAATATACTGTCCGATCCTTCAATGTATATTCCACTGCGGTTTTTGAATGATAGACGCACTATTTACCTGCTCACCTGGTGACTGCATCTACTCGGTCATAGCACCATATTGTTATACCCGAGTAAACAAGCTGACTGTCAAATTATATTGTTTATACTATACCGTAATGGTTGCCGTGAACTTACTGGCAAATCGTTACTGAAAGTACGAATAAGGAGCTCTTTCAAAATAAAATTAAAATTTACGAAGTTTGGCTTTAAACATTTGGCAAAAGGTTCATCATAAATGTAGACACAACCTGACGGTCTAACCACTCCATTATTACCTTCATATATTCATAGTATGTTGCATCCCACTTGAAAAATGACCCATATTCGCAGGTCCTATTGACTGAATCAAAAGGGTCTCCCTTGACCTTGTCCATAATATCCACGCAACCCTCATCAAACTCCACCCAGCTGTGAACTTATTCACACGGTAGCGTGTCAAAACAAAGCCAGTTTCTTTTTTTTTATATCGGTGTGACAACTTGCTTTAGAGAATTGTTACTGTCAGAAATCATTCTGGAAGGGGGGGGGGGGGGGTGGTGAGCCCTGCCCCATGGCAAGGCTTTAAAAAAAATAAAAAATGTATTTATTTATGTACGTAGATTATTGTTCACAGAAAGACAAATAAAATGGGAAGGAACGGTTACCAATGGGGATGTTTAGAGCCTTGAAAGACACACCCAAACATGTTGTTATGTGTATTTTACTTGACCCCCGTCCCGCAGGTAAAGAGTTTGTTTTCCAATCCCATCATTGGATGTTTTCTTGGTGAACCCCTGGCTGTACATCTGTTTATCCCCATAGACACCTTGAAAGCACACCCTAAAACAAAAACAAAAAAAAAACCAAACAAACAAACAAAACAAACAAACAAACAACCCATTGCAACAAACGGAAACCATATAATCTCATCTTGTTTCATTTCCCAACAAAACTGTTTTTTGAATTGTTGGCATGAGAACCCCCTTTCTCTCGCCTCACCATATCCTCCCTCTTTGATGTGCTACCGGCTTAATTTGTTGCTCTAAAATGTCTCGTGGTGAAATTAAACGATAGAAACTTCTGGCTTTTCCCCTACACGGGGACAATTATGGCTACATGCCAGAGTTTAAACTAGGTCCTTCTTTCAACAGCCCTCCTTTAAAGTGACAACATTTCTGGTTTACCCCTTTTTTCCAAGTGGAGATTGATGATGCGATTACCAGTTGTAAATGTGCAGAGATTTGATAACAACTGGCCGAAACAAATCTCATTAAATATAGAAATGTGATACCGAGGTACCTGGTGGACAAGGTCTGTGGAAAGTCTCGTTTGCATGCCTTCAAATTGTGTGGATATTGTTTTACATATTAAAACCATAGCTTGATATAATAACATCGACCAAGGATGAATGGTGGTTCATTGGTGAACAATAAATTGATAATTTAGAGAGGACATTTGGTCAAAAACATCTTTAATTGCCTACACAGTCATCCACTTGAAATACACGCATCATCAGGCGCGCTGAGTAGCATATAAGAGGCTCGCCAACGAGCCCCCCCCCCCCGTCTTAAAAAGAGCCAATGCATAAATCGATGAATTACTTTATGAATGCACCAACCATGAATTGACAATTTCCCCTGACTTCTGTCCTTATTGTTAGCAGGCAAACAAACTAACAAACAAAAACTGGTTGTAACTATTTCTTCTGTTCTGTTGAACATTATTTAAGACCAGGTTGGTGACCACTTCATTCAATCGCACTAACCCTTTTTTCTGGTTGTTAAGGCCCCGGGGGGATGTTTTGACACGAGTGCCGTTCTAAAAAATAATGACGAACAAGCTCAGTATAAAAAGAAGACAACCTTGTATCGTATTCTTCTGTATGAATATCTTTACACTTAGGAGAGGGTTTGGTCAAGCATGCTGAAGGTATTATACAGGATTTCGTAGAGCTGACAACATAGTCGAAGACATTGTTTATGTTTTGTGTGATCAACCATGTAGGCCTACATGAAATAACAAACTTGTGAACATTGGGGAACAATCCGTTTCGTGAGTCACGAGAAATGTTGGTTGTATAATAACACACGAAATCAGCCGTTGCTTGTTTTAGGCTTTCAGATGTAGTGTACTCAAATATGACTTCATTTCAGAGGGAGATATTTCACAAGAAAAATGTTTCAGTATGAACTTCAGAATCAGTAACGCTCAGACTAAAATTAAACAATGATTTTTAAAAAATCTTTACCAATCATGTTTAACTTCAACACTGACTGTCAAAAAGGTAGACTTTTTCATAAATGACGTATTCGCAGAGAGGATGTAAAAGTTATTTTTGGAAGAGAAGTCAGTTATATATTCAATTGTTGGTCCCTGGTTAGCACTAAGTAATGTTTAGCACAGGAAAACTTTATCAACAAATTACTCACAAAGATTATAGCAAATGTTTTACAAATTTATGCAGCTATTTCTGAAAACATAGCTAGAGAATATCATTTATATATTCTTTCATACGCTACGTATTTTGTCAGACCTGCAGATAGCATCTGGTTTCCTTTTCAGTCGAGTTCCCATATGCAAAATTTTGGATTTCTGATATGAAATCCTGGGGTGTTTGGGGAAAAACAATCTTTACACGCCTGATGTTTTATCTGGGTATCATATGGACAACAATGTAAACTTCAAAAAGATACTGTACCTGGTTACCTTTCAGTTTGTTTGTTTTCAACCGTGATAACCGTTAAATGTTAAAGGGTGTCAACAGCATTGCTATAAGATAGCAAAAAAATAAACGTTCATATAGATTTGCACATAACTCCCATGGTATGTAGAAAGACGGTCGTGGTGGAAAACTCCACTCGAAGTAGTTTTGCCCGAAATGCTGTAGTTTTTGAGAAATTAGTAAAACAAACTGTTTTTTAAAGTTTTGATCAGGCGAGATCCAAATCCGATTTTTGAAAACAGTGAAATCATACAATGGGGTTTTTCACTATTTTCTCGTGACTCCGAGAACCGATTGAACTTAAATTTTCACACGTTCGATAGAATCATAATGTTGGGTCACCTATGTGCGGATACCGGTCTTTGACAGTTTTACCAAAATGTTGTCATTGTGCTCCAAGGGTTAACAATTTAATTGTTTGAATAAAAACAAAAATATCGGTTCAAATTTGAAAGCTCGTTGATTATAAAGCTCATACCAGTTCAAATATTCAAGAGAAATATTTCCGGCTGAAATGCTTTCCAAAGGGAAGAAATAGCACAGAAGACCCCGACCAACATCAACTTTGCTCTGAATGCACTGGGTTGATGAACGTTCCTCACAAAAGCCATTCCTTCTTGTTTTCGACTTATCCTGATTTGATCAACATGCTTGACAGTGTGTCGGTTGGTTTGTTTGTTGAAAACTAGAAGATGTGAAAGAACGTTCTTGTACCCCCCCACCCCACCCCCGAAAGAAAAAAAAGAAGAAAAACAAATTACTGTCACTTAAGTGTGTGCCATGTGAAAGCACCAATCTTATCTTGTCACATTTTGTGAGCACAGTTTGACAAACCTGAATATTATAGCAGTGGCTGTTGACAAAGCAAATATTGAAACACAAAGGTGCCTCTAGCTAGGTGCATCTATATACAGTCAATATATATTTAATGATAGTAGAGAACGTTTGGTTTCTCCTATAAATAAAGAGTGGGGGAGTTTTGCGGAAAACCAACTTGTGTTAAGCTGATAATGTACTACATGTATCTCGTGCTGAGCTTCACCGGAAGCCAGAACTGTTTGTTTTGTTTACGCTGGATTGCTAAAATGTCCTTTAAAGGCAGGGTACACCTTTGGTAATTATTTAACATTTTGATTACCATAAAAACTTACTTGGTAAAGAGCACTGGAGAGCTGTTGATACTATGAAACATTGTTAATGTGAGAAACGACTTTGAAGAAGTGTTGTTTTAGAGAAAGAAGTAATTTTTCACCCCTAAATTTGAGTCTGATGAGAAAGGCTTCAGGCTGACCCGGAAAGGGGTCAAGCTGACCCTAAGACCAGGAAACCGGGGTCAATTCCGACCCGGGAGTCTTGAGAGTGATGTAGTGAAAACAGTTCCCGTTCCTTCCATTAAACTTTCCCCTTTTTCAAGCCACGCATTAAGAGGTTCCCTGGACGTGGTCTGGCAAAAACAAAAATTGAACTGGAAATAGTTTGACGTATAGACCATGTTACCCTTGGTTACAGAATTATTGGCCTTGTACATTCAATGCATTTCCTGAAGGGCAAGATACTACACAGGCTATATGGGAGAATTTAATTTTTGTGTCATAATATTCACATAAATTCAAAATTACAAAAGCAGCAGCTGTTTAGCTTTTGAGATATCTTCATATCAAAAGTTGAGAAAAAGTTGTATCAATAGTTGAGAAAAATCAGACAGTGCAATCTTCATAAAATATAAGACTTATTGTGTTCTTCCATTGAGCTGCGTACAAACTGTGCCTGCAGGAAGTCCAGGCTCTGTGGCTCTTTAGTAAAAAATGTGATGTCACAGGTCACATGGTCTATAATGCGTGAAAGTAGTCTTGATTTACGTGACCAATCGTTAAAAACGTAAATAATGGACTGGATCTTAAGTGGTTATTTCCAATTATAGCTAATTGGCTTGTTGATCATTTATTCCAAACTCCGAATGCGGAATATGTTTTATTTTAAGATGCCTGGCTGAGCAAGACTCTTCCGTTAATTGATGCGATGTTAGAATGTTTTCAGTATCGATACACGAAACCACTTTCCATTCTGCAGATGTATAATAACGCACATAATTTAAGTTTCATGGTAGGTTTGGGACTTTGATTAACATTGTTCCTATCGATAAGGCATTAAGCCCCAACAACAATGGAGGGGCAGTAAAACTATTCCTGAATATTTCAATTAAGTTCAATTCATTTAGGTTTCTTATTAAATTTGACTCAAAATTACAAGACAGTTAAACAAGATTAGAGTTTACGTTGTTTATATTTAAAAAGCTACAAAAGTATAATATAAATTGAAGAAAAAATTTAAGCCGCTTATTCATCTGTAATTGTAAGCATAGCAACAATTATTGAATAGATTTGTTCCCCTTCATGAACAAACAAATTCGGACATTGGGAAGACATGGAACTGTATTGACCGAATTCACTTGACCGTCACACACCAAGCCATAAATCTCACTTGCGTCATTTGGGGATTCAGTTTTCCCTTGTGTATCACTGTGCAGTGGCATTTAAGGCAACTTATACGTGCATGCAGTTATAAGTTTACCATAATTTTACAAGCATTTTGATTCGGGCATCAGGTTGTCTAAGTGGTTTCTTTCCATGCCTTTCATATTTGTGGACCCCAGTTCCAATCCCACCAGTGGGACCGGAGCATTGCATGTGGATTGGGTTTTCAGTCCCAACGGGGGTTTTCCTCCCACTTCTAAAACTGAACATTTCTTCTCGTTTCCTATAACCACCATCCTGCTATTGGTAGATGTGTGCAATCGAAATAAGTGAATAAATAAATAAATTCACACAATGTCATACCATGTAAACACATTTTTTGCAAAGCTTCAAACCCCAATAATTCTTCACAATGACGTAGTTTTGCCCTTCAAGTCGGTTGACCAAACCACTAACGTTATAACTGTTCATGAAGTACTGTTTATGTCAACCAAGAAGTGTTATTCAACAATTTCCATTCAAATAATTGTGTTTTTCTCTCTCTGCAGAACATCCGCGTAGTGAATGGAAACGTCAAAAAGCACTCTGTGTTCCATGGCCCCTCCCCCCAGCTCGCCGCTTTGGAGGCAGAGAGAACAACAAGGTAACCATGGGAACAGTGTATATTGCATTTTATTGAATTCCTAAAATAAAATAAAATGGACTTGTTGCATTTGTCCTGGAGTCAAAATGGTATGGCTATATATTTCTCAAAGATTATTGCTTTTGGTTCTTTCGTCGTCCCCCGTTTAAAAAAAAATTATACATACACATTTAAATGTATTATACAATATTGGTAGAACTAACAAAATAGTTGCAGACAGTGTTCATGTTTGTTTGATCAACCATGTTATATACATGAAATAACATACGTGTGAAAATTTGGGCTGAATCCGTTGTGTGAGCTGGGAGAACGTAGTGAAAAACAATGCACAATTTTCAGCATGTTAACATACGGAACCATTTTTTATTTTTATTTTTTTTTTTTGTTCAAACTAAAAAAAAAGGTTTTCAGATACAGTTTTGTCGAATATGACCTCATTATAGATTGAAACATTTCACATTGGAGGGGGTGGGGGTATGGTTTAGTATGAACTTCATTATTAAGCTTCCTGACTAAAATAAAACAATGATCAGTTTTTGTCCTTGCCAGCCCTGTTTGATACAATAATTCCCCATGATTCGATACACATCTGCATGCATCTTGGGAATCGGATTGCACAATGTGTAACCATGCAGTATGCACTGCAGGCGACGCGTATGGCATATGATTTATCAGAATTTGTCTGAATTCAGGATTTTCTCAAAACCTCCTTGATCCTTCAAATTGTTTTAAAAGAAAGCAATGCCCAAACGGGGGGGGGGGGGTGGGGAGAATTTGTCCACGTCGTG
>JAUELU010000008.1:8301670-8315771 GCA_032357145.1 Evasterias troschelii
GAATGCCCCCCCCCCCCCCCCCCTCTTAGCATGATGATCAACCATTTTCCATTTGTGTGTATTATTATTTTTTCATTCATAGAGATAATATTTCTAGAACCAAATATAATGTGTAGAATCCCGGTGTTACTGGGTTGTTTCATATTAATTTTGTGGGCTTGGGGTGGAGCACATTTATGGTTAAACAAAATTGTTGAAACATAATGGTAGCATGTTGTAACTCTTCTTTCATTCCAGTTTTGCATGTTTATATTCACATAAAAGCATGACAGGGTGAGTTCACCATCACTGTAGGACACCATTATTGTCATCCATTCATCATTGTAGCAAAAGAACCAAGAGAAAGCTGTGCGCATCTCAGTTTTGCACTGTGTGCATCTAAAGGCTTGCGCTGTGTGAATCTCTAAGGGAGAAGTTGCCTTGGATCGGGCGAGTTGGGCAGTGAAAAGCGTTTGTAACCGTTTGTTATAAAATGCATATGATTAGAATGATGTTTTAAAATTAGAATACAATGATCACTACAAATATGCCTCGAAATTGCGCGGTTTTCTTCTACTTTGCGAACTAACACGGTCCGCCATTTTGTGGAGTCTAACATTTGGCTCTACAAAATGGCGGGCCGTGTTAGTACACGATGTACAACGAAAGCCACGCAATTTCGAGGCATATCTGTGTAGATCATCATCATTATAACCATATGCATTTCATAACAAACGGTTTCAAACGCTTTTCATAGTCCAACTCACCCAATCCATGGCAACGTGTCCCTTTAAGCTTGGGTTGTGCGCGTCTTAGCCTTGCGCTATGCGCTTCAAAGTTTGCACAGCGTTTTCATTGAAGGGAGATAAAACAATGGCCTTTCACTTCATATGAGCTCATTAAGTAGAAGACAACTAAGTGCACAATTAGTGGTTATTGAGCTGGGGGAAAAGAAGAAGATTGATGTCCTCCTGAAAGCTTACTAATTCCATAGTTTATTATTGTCAAAGTCAAGACAAAATAGTGGGAAATGCTTTTACATGCATGCATAGGCAAGCTCAGCACATAGCACAGCATTCTCCTGGTTCAAGTTCATATGGTTCGTTCACACAGACTAATCTAGCAACCGACTCAATTCTGTTCTGTGGCTGTATCCATTGTTGACAGTGCTTGAAATGCCTCCCAACCCGAGCATTTAAGTGGTGCGCGGGCTGGCATATATTCCGATTGCTTTGGGCCATAAAAAGCGCTCTGTCAAAAGTACAGAAGGAAAAAAATGAACAGAAATTGACGGATCGGAATATGAAATGTACCGCTGCTGTTGAGGTTGGTTATGTGATTAGTCTATGTGTCGGTCCCCATTCTTCGTGTTCTACTTCAATATCAGGGTACGATATATAGGAAGTCTGTCTCTGTCACACTACATCACGATATAGATAGATGTAAACAGAAATAGACGTCCTTGTATCAACGGGGATTTGCACGACCAAAGCTGACTTCTTGTGCCGTGCATAATTCCCTCACTTTTATCATATCTTGATTTTCTTTGCATTTCCAACCATGGTTCAACATGGTCCGATTTCACTCATGAGCAAAAAAAAAAAACCCAAAACCGTCAAGGAAGATGTTTGTGTTTCCTGTCTGTTGACAGATGACTTCTTACATGTGTTGACTTGTTGAAGTCACTGAATAATCTGATGTGAGAATTGCTCGAAAAATTATCAAGTATGCGTTCCTTATTGTACATCAACAAAATGAAAAAAAATGAGGAGGGAAAAAAGTGAACGGAAATACGTACCCTGATATTAACATTGCATGGTGTGTTTTTGAGTCTGGTGCTGGGAGTAAGTGGATTTTAGAGTGATTGTGTACCTCAGAAAAAAAACTGTGTACTGATTTAGAATCTATATTCTTGATCTGGTTGTCGAAGTTAAAACTTCAGTTTAAATACTAAAGGAAGACCTAAGGGGCATTCGGTTTAATCAATGTTTCAAAACTTGGAAATTTGAAATTTTTGATCAATACATTTAAAAGAAAATTTCAGCGAAAAAACAGTGAAAAGCGTTATAAATTTGTGTGGCTGGGAGAGTCAAAATATTTTGGAAGATTAGTCAACATTTAAAACCACTGATGATTCTGAATGGTTCCTATAATGGGATTGTGTAATTACTGGAGTAATGAATGACGTAAGGCAGCTTAAAAGCCGAATATGACTAAACTGGAGTTACATGCAATTTCCCTAAATGGTCATCGACTAAAATGCTTCAGTTATACCAACAGAGGCCCTCTTCTGCTAAAGCTCTTTAAAACAAATTGCTGTTTTTATTGTCAATATGTGGGGACATAAACCCAAATATATATTGGTAGAACGTCAGTTACACAATGAGTACATTAGAACCAAGTTAATTGAATGTTGAACAAGCTGCACCACTCACATTGTCATTCAATGGTGCATTTATATAAATTTCTGTCATTACATGAGTGCGGAGCTTCTTTGATAAGTTCAGCAAGTCGAGTTGTGGAAGGGGGGGGGGGGTGAAGAGAGAGCAATAATACATCAAGCATTCATGGTTTTTGTCATTACGATAATGAGCATTTAACGTGGGTTTTCATGCTACACTGAGCTATTGGACACACACATATAGGGAGACTGGATTTCTCATCATGAAATTTGTCTCCATGGGGACATCGGACCAGCTCATCGGTTTTGATTAACATGTTCATTCCCAGTCTTCCGCGTTGTCGGTGTTCTCATCATATTAATTACTGTCTCCACATCATCATCATCATCATCATCGTCATCTTCATCATTCTTCTATTCTCCTTCTCAGCATGCAATCTTCTGTGATGATACTAATTAATAACATTGACATTTTGTTTGTTACTAACAGCCCTGGAGTTGCGCCTTCTTCTCTTACGTTCATATGTTCAGAGAGCAAATTGAGCTAAATTAAATTGTTACCTCATTTATCAACGAGCACTCTGTTATCATTTACATTAGTTAAAGACAGGCATTGTCTGGTAACGCTTGAGTTAAGAGTGCAATGAAGATTCACTTAATGTGACAACGTCACTTCTCATGTTCTGCAAAAATGACAACAATTCATTCGGTTTGGTGCACACTTCGGTTGGAATTTCCTATTTCCAGTCATGTGTGATATGTCCTTTGGTATTCGATGAAGCGTCACCTCAAGAGTGCCATGATGTAATTGTTGGATATTTACTCTATCGGGTTAACACTTTTACAAAAAAATATTTAAAAATTACAGTGATTGTTTTTAAAATTTTAGGATAATCAAGACACTCTAGTGTCAGCCTCAAATCATTTTGTCGTATTAAATTATCAACTTGAAAAAAATAGTTAATGGCCAACTCGTCCCATTTTCTTTAACTTGTTTAGGTTCAGGCATGCTGCCGTTCGCTCCATCTTGGGCGGGAAGAAAAGAGTCAACGGCCATAAGCCGGCCTCTGCCGATTCCAACAATCCCCGCCTTGTTGGCCTGGTGGAGAAGGCTCGAACGCTGCAAGATGAAACAACGAGTGTTCCAATCACAGGTAGGAGGAACAAGTAGTTTTGCCTTTCACCCCCCCCCCCCCCCCTTAACCCCGCTATCAATTAAGTACACACAGCGCCCTGTAAACATAATTGACATAACGTACACATTAATAATCACGTGCCCGTGCAGAACAATTAACACTCATACATGACACAGCACGAAATGATCAAATGTCCACGTCATAATTTGTTTGTCCAGACGGTCCGAAATTTTATATTAAAATCGGCAGGGTGAAGAATATGTTCAGATTTTCAATCTTCGTATCTCAACAGTTTACACAATCCTCTGGTATGTTTTTTTTTTCTCGTTTTTTTCTTTGCTTCCACGATGGAAAAATTGTTTTTTTTTAAGACAATAAAATAAATAACTTAATTAGATAACACAGGAACAACAAAACATCCCAAAACAAAACGAAACAAACAAGTAAACAAACAAGCAAACACCCCCATCACAACCAACAAACAAACAAATGAACAAATAAACGACCACCAAAAACGCACAACGGGTACGAATGTTCCAGCAAGGCCTGGAATTTCTCAGCGCATCGTATTGGGAATCATGTGTGAATGACG
Source organism: Evasterias troschelii (assembly GCA_032357145.1). Lineage (NCBI taxonomy): Eukaryota > Metazoa > Echinodermata > Asteroidea > Forcipulatida > Asteriidae > Evasterias > Evasterias troschelii. Next base: position 8,305,779 of record JAUELU010000008.1, read on the forward strand.
TCATATAACTGGTCAAATGACGTTGGCATAATTCAGCCAAGAAATGCAAAAAAAAATCACCATGACACGAATACATCTCAAATCGCACAATTTCAAACTCTAAATTTGTTTACGTGTTAACTTTCCACTGAAATGTGTTCTGGCATATTAATGGACAAGCAAGAACGAGCTATATAATATGCCTATATACGTTTTTTTAATGACCATTATATCTAATGGCCAAGTAGAGCTCAAGGTCGCAGATCAACCTGTAAAACTGAAATGAAAGTCTGGGTTGAGTGGCAAGTCGTACCGTGCATTACCAAGATATCATCCGCACGATGAGCCCTTGATTAGAAATGTACTATCTCGTATCGAGCTCAATTAAGCTCGTCGGGATCGTTGTCGCTGAGCCGGCGAGACGTGTTACTTAACCGCATCGAACCTTGAGCAGACTTCTCGTTTTGGTTAATGTTTCCGTTGCATTATATTAGTCTGGAGGGAAAATTGTCCACTTGTAATATTGCCAAAGTGTTTGGAAATGATTGATTTAATGATGGGAACAATAAGTGATAAACCTTTTTCCTCGGCCTTTTTAAAGTGTGTTTCACACATTAGTTTGATGATTAGGTGGGGCTAGCGCTTGTGCGTAAGTTTGCAGCGGATTTAGATTTCTTAATTTGGGACGAACTTGTCGAGGCTCTACACATTTCAACTGCACAGTCGCCGATAGCGGGATGAATATGAGACGATGAAGGGTTATTCAGTTTTAGATAATGGAGGAAAACCCCAATCAGGTAGGGACTGAAAGCTCAATCCGCGTGCAAGGCTTCGGTCTGAGGTGGGATTCGAACCGGGGTGGTCCACAGTGGTGAAAGAAGAAACATCCGTGGACCACCCGAATTTCTGATTTATTTTTTTAGTTTACTGTGGTTATCTTGAGCATTAGTCATCGGGAAGTTGGCATGCCTTTTGCCATGTTCATGGTTAGCATTCCACTATGATTATGAATTCATAGTGGGCTAAAAATAAATAGTTGCACTGGTATAGGATTCCGGTCCAAGTCGCTTAAAAAAGAAGAAAAAAATTCAGTTTCTGTCTGATAAATATCGTTCATGTCTGTTGTGTATCAAAGTTTACTTACCCATCAGACAAATGAGATCATTCTTCTCTCAGTGTACTTGTTCAAATTTGAACAGTTCCTAAGTACCATTAAATGTGTTCTCATTTTGGTTCTTGTCTGTAATGATTTGACGGTGATTTAAATGATTACCTTGCACTAATGTGTGTTCCCCAAGTCCTGTGCAAACACAACATCCACAGGCGTATACTCGGGTGGGATTCGAACCCACTACCTTTGTCTTTCTAGAGCAGATGTCATTGTGTTCACTGTTAATTAGAGGACGCAGATGAATCTACTCTTCTGTAAACCTTTTGATGTGTCAGTGACAATACTAAATAAAGCATGATCATAAATTCATATTTGATTCCAATTTCAGAGGATTTACGGGGAAAGTTTACGTTTGGGGCAGCAAGTTACTGCGTCTTGGAGAGTGCGGGAAAGCTTGAAGTTGATGTTCTCTTCCACCGGACCATTCCGTAAGTTATTTTATTTTTTTTTAAATGCTCAAATTTATCCTTTTTTAAATTGTTGTTTACGATGTCAATTTAGGTTTGTTTTCATCATCGGCTTGAATTTAATGTACGAGTCCCAGGACGGGACAGTTGTAAGAAATACAAACCCAAGAGCTAATTCGTTTGCACGGTTTAGTGACCCGTTGGTTTAATGATCTATACGCGGTTTAGGGTTTAGTAATCCATTCGAATGGTTCAATAGTCCGTTTGCACGTTTGTTTTTACCAGCGGCTTGAAAATAATTTACGAAGCCCAGGAAGGGACAGTTGTAAGACAAGCAAATTCATGAGCTAATTCGTTTGCACGGTTTAGTAACCCGTTCCAACGGTTTGAGAATCTTTACACGGTTTAGTAAACCATTCGAATGTTTTAAAAGTCCGTTCATACTGTTTAGCGAACCAGCTAGTACGTGCAGACGGTTTTCATCACTGTCCCTTCATATTAATATTAATGAGAAAGTTAAACTCGTATGCGTTCAATTAAAAAGAAGAAAAAACTACGCATACTCTAAACCGGACTCCACTCATTCCCACACTGAACAAGTCTGAGTACACATTTTGACCAAGACCTCAGACTACCCGACGACCAACGTTATTATTATATATTAATTTATGAATTTATGAAGTATGGAAAACATTCAGAGGAGGCTTAGTTATTGTTAAGTTGTTTCAAGCACTTGTCAAACTTAGAAATGTTTCTACTTGAAAATGCTCTCAACTTGAACAAGTAGTGACTCAACAATGACAAATGAAAAGCTGTCAATTTGGTGAGCGTGTTTAAAACTTATATATATTTTTTTCTCATATCAGATTTGAGAAGCTATTTGAACAAATTGTCATAGTTTCTTGAAAAGTATAGAGGATTTAGGGAATTGACTCAAAACAGATGTCTTTTGATCCATTCTTTTATTCAAAACAAATAACTTTTACTCCACATGATACTACAATGTAGATTCTTTGTGACGATATTTTTGATATAATCTGGACTCTGATGGGAAACGCGCAAATGTTGAACTTTGAAAAATATTGACTTGGAAGTCTTGCGTCGGAGCATGCAAGCCAACTAAATCTCTGCAAATGTTTACCGACCGCATGTCTCATCGTATATGTGTTATGTGCAAATTCCTCATTCAAATTCCCACATCTTCAACTGCCTTAAACAAACAACATGGTCTGATCTAATGTTTGCCCAACGTCATTCCAAATTAGCCGTCTCCGTGAGTGCAAATGCTTCGTCAAATTAGCTCTGCGAAGCCAGGCTTTGTCTTAACTCAATCCATGTTCACCCCAAGAGTAAAGCTGTGGTAATAACCGACAACACTGAGGGAACAGCTGGTGAAGTAAATGACGTACTCACCCTGAAGGACCATTCCCTCCTCCCTTAACCTTTAATCTGCACAACTCTATGAGTGGCTGCCTTGGATGTTTTCGAAACATGCATTCCACATAATGTTAGTGGTTGGTGTGATATTCAAATGTCAGTAAGGTGACTAAGGCATCCTGTCGGTAGCAAACGATGTGAACAGGTTCTTTCTTTGACTTATTGCTTCTTTCATAACTTGTAGTAATTGTTGCTAGTTTTAAAAGTTTAACATTTAAAGCCTAACAGGCTTTTGAGAAAAAAAAATCAATATGGAAAACGGTATTTGACATTTTGCTGTATGCTAATTATGAATAGTAATAGGAATTTGTAATGCGCCAAATCAATCTGGATGTTCAGATCATAAAGGCACAGAGAAAAACGAACAATGAAAAAAATTAAGTGGAAAAAACAAAAAACAAGAAAGAAAAACGTAGAAGAGCAAAGCTATCCGATCGGAGCTTCTTGTTGGCTCAAGTAACTAAGTTTGATAATTTGACAAATTGACATACCGAGATTGTGTACACAAAAGAGGCTGGCATAGTTTTGTCCTGCCCCCTTCTCAACAAATCACTGACCCCTGTTGATTGACAACTCCTTTAATATAGGACTTGTGGCATGATCCAGCTTAGGATATCATGACATGTAAGCTGACTGACTGGCGCATTTGTACGATGTGGTTATAGGACAATTGAAATGTTAAAATAAGTCAGCGTGTGCTGACAGAGGCTCTCACTGCGGGATTCTGCGACAGCCATGAGTGCTCTCTCAACGTGGTCCTTGATGATGACTTCATTTTTAAAAATTGCTCCCAAGCTACCATAGGTCCCAAACAGACTCTTTGTTTTTAATAAACATTTTATTTGTGTTGCACTATTCTCTTAACGTTGGGAGAATCCACCCTGTCCATGACTTCAACTTGCTAAACTCGACTGGCAAAATATTCTTCTAAACAATGTTTTGTGAGGACGCAGAAAAGGTGAATTAATTACGAGGGTCTTTTTTCCCACTCGTTGTGGATTGAGAAGTGTGACATACACCTCCTGGTGAAGTGAGAGATTTCTCCCTGCTCCTGATCCGGGCTGACAGATTGCCCCGGGAGTGTGGTGTAGGAAATCAACAGATGTACATGAACGACTCCATTCAGACAGTATGGGGCCTCCAGCTATAACGGTACCTTTTTGGATTGTGCTCGTCAGTTTTTGAGATTGTTGTTGTTGTGCCCTCCCCATTTAAAATCTGGACTTTAGAGATTGAAAACTACCAGAGTAAAATGTTACATTCTAGAGGCTTTAATGTGATTGTTTCAATGTTTTTAAAGGTATTTTTCCATAATGTCCTGCACGCGGGCAACGAATATGTTCGTACACTCACGTCAGACAATATCTTAACAATGGCATAACAAGATCACCGAAAGGGTGCTTTTAAAGCAAAATGCAATTGGAAGCTATCGTTTTAATTTGCCAGAAGTGCACCCTCCTAACATTTTACCTGAGCTTCGGTGCTGTGTCATTTAGGCCGTTGACTGTACCTATTGCACACTGTTGTGCCGTACCAATTCAGGCGTGCGACTTTCCTAATTCACTCCCTAAAACAATGTAACTCATTGTACAAGGTTGAATGCTCCTGGAAAAACCCATGAAATTCAAATACACGCAAGGCTCGCATATTCTAATACAAACAGTGTGGATCTTATATTTTCTTTGTTCCTATCAAAATGGCTACAGTCTTCAAATCACTTAACAAATCAATAAATTAAAAGAAGAAGGAAAAAGGGGGAACGCAGAAGCAAGAGAACAAGAAGAACAGACCATTAAAGGGGGAAAGAAACGGCCTTGAAAATAAATTGATATTATTTAACTTTCTTAGACTGTAGAATACAAGCCTTGTAATAAAGCACATCAATTTCTTCTGCGGATATGAGTTTTTACTCTTGAGTCATTCTTCAGATTTTAATGTTGGAAACTGTAATCATATCGTCTGGTCACATCATAGACTGGCTCTGAGTCATCCCGGTGTTTTGACACGGATGTTCTTGTTGTCTCGAGAACTAAAGACGAGTAGCCCCTCCGGGAATTGACGATCGAGAGATTTCACTTGTTTTTTGTTTTTTTTACCGTGAAGATATTTACTGTAGCGGGGTATAAGTGTGACTGGTACACATTGATGCATTTGGGGGGCTGTCCGCAAGAGATGATCCTGTAGTGAGTCAAATTAGTTTGCTTCAAGAGTTTGTGGAGGATCCGATTGGCTGGACATGGAATGAAGTTGTCGCACGTAGCTTGTGTTGAACCCGTGCTTGTTGTGTTTTGCTGACTTTGCTGATGCGCAGGGGGATGATAACAACACTTGCTGGCAAATGTTTGTTCCCTTTTCGCCGTATTGTTCTTTTTATTTTATTTGTTGAGAGGCGGGCAGGGTGCCTTAAAATTCTCTGATAAAAATAGCGGTTGAAAACCTTGTTTTCTATTTAATTTAACTAGGAGTTGTTAAAATAATGTCTATTTTTGTTAGCTTCTCTTTCTCTCGTTACCCTTTTTACGGGGTATGTGGATTGGGGGCAGTCGATACGCTACAATGATCGTCTCCAAGATTTTTCAAATTTTGCAGAAAGGGTTATATCCATTTTCATGTGTTCTCATGAAAAAACCCTTATTTTTCAAAGCTGCTAGGCATTTATCCATCCCATCCTGGTGGAGATTGTAACATGAACCAGACTCATTGACGCCTCTCTTTAGGAGTGTGGAATAACTTAAGTGATACATGTAGGGGGGGGGGGTTTGTGGTAGTCAAATTTCAGCCTGATTTGTAAGAAAATATCCACCATGCTACAAGACAGCGAGTATGAGGCAACCTGGCTATAGCATTAATGGATTCCGCGGGAAAACTAAGAAGCTAATCGAAAATGTAAATGATGCGTCTGCTGAGGTCGTTTTGTAAAGTGAAAGATATGGATACGACTAAAAAGGGCGATTTCAGAGAACCCGGAATGCAAAAGCTTGAAGACGCCGCTCCAGACGGGTCGCAACGATTACCTATCAGAGACGTCGATTACATTTCTTGTTTGGGAGACATTGTAGAAGGGAATTGGTTGGCTTCTTCGTCTTGACTGGAGGACATTTTTGTTCCTCCACTTCACGGTGGAGATTCTCTGAGGGGTTTGTGTCCAGTCGTCTTAGAACAAGGCTCTCGTAAATCGCTCTTTGCCTGTTGCTGCATTATAATGCTAATTCTTGTAAATGCCCTGGGTCTATTTAACAGGTAAAGTGACACCACTTCAGGCCCAAAGTCACTCGGTCGTTGACATGCTTGTAGATTTCTCCTTCAATCCTTTCGGATCCTCTCAAATGATTAGCCTACTGGTTGGCATAACTGGCAAGGCATTATTATCCCAAAGTAGAACTGAACTGAACTTATTAAATTCCTTCAACTCTGTCATGTGACTCTCTAATCCCAATGACGACATAAGCGGGCCTCACGTTATGGACGAAGGCAATTTTCTCCATTCGCTTAGTCAATGATTTGATGCCCCTTTTTTATTAGGCCTTTAAATTAATGTTTTATTTAAAGTTTGTACATGGCCGTTTATCATGAAAAAGTTGCCTTTGATTGGAATGTGTTCTATTTTTGCTATAATAGTAATGTTTGAAATTATCATCTTAAATTCATAAATATTTGTTTCAACCAAATCCCCTAAATGGAGTATACTGTTGTCACATTTTGTGCCGTAGCTTTTACTTGTCTTATGTTAGACACCAGTAGAGTGCAGAAGTGTGTTTTCAATCTCGTTGGTTTGAAGAGTTGGGATCAATCGTTACAACTTCTTTCCCACCGTTGGTCTGTAGACAGCCTCTGTCTTTTCTATTTATACATATGTATTATGGTAAATGTGCGACTAATGTGTTTGACCTGGTTCCTCCTATCAGAGTGTTTGAACGAGAAACCAGGCTTTCTGCTTATTTTTGCCCATGCACTCTCGTTCCCCTCGAGATGTATAACAAAGAGCCACTCCAGCAAGTTTTGTCCACGTTTGAACTCCTTGCCCTGTGCACTTTCCCCTCCATCCTACAATCTAGACAATTTTAAGAAGAAAATCACACCTTCAGGTAGGCTACCCCTGAGTTATTTTCGTCTTAAAAGTTTTCTTCTTGTATAGCTCCTTACCGAGAGTGGCTTCTTGCTTGTTTGAGGTGAACTTGACAAGAAGACGGAAACAAAACATTGGAGAGAAAATCACATGTTTGGCCTTTTACAAAATAACAGCGCAATTCAATCACTAAAAGCCCGTCGAAAAGTTGAAAGCTGCATCTGCATGGAACTCAACTGCAAGAGAAACGAACTCTGAAAGTATTACAATACAAACAAAATATTCAACCAGACAAACACACTTTCAGCAATTTGAAAAAAGGTCGTCATCATCACAAGGTTGTTCGAGCCTGGCTGCAATATGTGTTGCTCTAAACCAGGATGAAGTGTCAGGCCCCTGCGCAGGGTATTTGGACTGAAATGAACGGGATGGACGGAAACATAAATGGATGAAACTTTCTTTCTGTCAGGCCTTTTGTGGTTGCTTCTTAATAAGTATGTTGTTGTGCAAGCAATCATAACTCTTGTGAAAAGGAAAAGCCATTAAGGCATCGGGTTCTGGACTGCCAAATTAAATTTCAGTGCATGTGTGATTGCTAGAGAACATTTGGGGATGGTTAAGTGGGCAGTGGTCACTTAACTCGGTCTTATACTTATTCCACTGATGTTATTTCTGCACTGTGACTCCATTACGTGTGTGTATGAAGAGGCAATATCAAATAGTAGTGGGGTGGGGGGCCCTTCAAGCATCAGACAAGACACAGCTTGTATTGGCCAAAAGAGCTGTTTCTGGCACACGTACTGTCTTTGAGTCAAGATAAGGTACAACAACGGTAATGGTCATTGATTTATCGCTCCATTTGATATTTATCTTAAGAGCAACGCAAACTATGGATCACGACCCAAAAGTGGGTCGCACAATAATTCTTGGGGTCGTCAAACTTTGACAGAGTGCTAAAATCTATCCAAACATTTAACATGATAGGTTTTATTGTAGTACTATTTTTGACATTGGCTAGATACTTTGTTCCAATTGGGGAGTGATCTTGCCAGGAATCAATCTCTTTTTAAACAAGCATTGTCGTAACTGTATCACATTTTTTTTAAACACGGCATAAAAAACTGGGGTTTTAAAATTGACACAATGGGTGTTTTTTTCATAGAAAAGAAAACAAACAAAAAACGCATCAACATTGACATCTTTGGTGTTAAAATTACACGAATTTCTGCCAACACAATTACACTGGTGTAACACCCTGCGATGTTAATTTGGATTCTTTCTTGGGTATCCATATATATGTGACAACGCCTATTGTGTCAATTTTTCAACACCCAGTTTTTTGCAGTGTACCGAAGAATGAGTTGACAACATTTCATATACGGCATGATTTGACAACATAGAATTAGCCTGTGATGGGTTTGGCTTAATGGAGGTAACTGTACTGTGACTGACATTGGTTGTCAGGTTGTCTAATTATTAACCAGTCACCATGCAGTTGGCTGTGGACCATGGAGGAGAGACAGAGTGCTCTTCCAAAATGGCACTCGTGGCGGCGTTCTTGTCGACTATAATCCACCCGGCTCTTTCTATGAACAGACACTCTAAAATGAAGAGAAAAAACCCGACTTACTGGCACTAATTTCGCCAGTCTCCCAGTGTTTGCGCAAAGTTACAGCGTTTTGCAAACACTCACAAATCCTCGCTGAAGACTACCCCGCTTAGCGATCCAGAGAGAAATGTTTCATAACAAATATATTATAGAATCAGGACCGCTGTAAAGCTGTTCAAATTTACCCTGTCAAATAATCAGATGGAAGTCTTGGGGGGTTCGAGAAATTTAGAACTATGAGCGGATTTCCAGTTATGTTTAAGTTTATAAGTTAATGATTCATATATTGGATTTGAGGCATTGCATGGTGAGGTATCAATGTATATTTGGTTTGCGGTATATCTAATACTTGCTAGGTATATTTTGTTCTTTAAGAACTTGTCTTGCTATGTATTCTCATGCCGCGGAGTAGATTATTTGGAATTCGGGAGACTCGGGAGACTTCTCAGTTCTGAAAAGAATCTACATGGGCAGGAGGTAGGAAATCGGCCGGGACAATCTACTTTCGCTTTGTGGATCATAGGGAACTTCTCGTTATTAACTATACACTGCCACAGAGTGAGTTCTTAATAGGTCTCAACGTTTCGACGAGCTTGCTCTCATCGTCAGGAGATCTACAAAGCAAAAGTAGTAGTCCCGGTCGATTTCCTACCTCCCGCCCAGGTAGTAGTTAATAAGCAGGACACTTCTTTTCAGAACTGAGAAGTCTCCTGAATTCTGAATAATCTACTCCGCGGCAGTAGAATAAATAGCAAGACAAGTTCTCAAAGAACAAAATCTATACATAGCAAGTAGATATACACATGGTGTTACCGCAAACAAAATATACATTAATGATTCATGTTGTGGAGATGCATGATCAGCCTTTATTACAAGCCTGAAAGACAGATGATATGATGAGTCGGTTTAGATTTCACTCCTATTCTGTGTTTATCAAAAAAAATCATCTCAAGGACTTTTACCCGTGAATTGTATTCAAGACTGTTTTGGGGAAATATTGCGTTCAGCCAAATGTTTTTACAAATTTTGTGAGATTTTTCTGAGCCACATTAGTCACCTGACCTTTAGGTTACGTGTAAGGGTATAGTATATACATGATTGGTAAGGATAACTGTTTATTTTACTGAAAGTTTACTGGTCATGTTCGAGAAGACTGTTCCTGAAAACCTATTAAAACATTTTTGTTTTAAAGACTCTGGACACTATTGGTAATTGTCAAAGACCAGTCTTCTTACTTGGTGTATCCTAACATATGCATAAAATAACAAACCTGTGAAAATTTGAGCTCAATTGGTCGTCGAAGTTGCGAGATAATAATGAAAGA
>JAUELU010000008.1:8318155-8339534 GCA_032357145.1 Evasterias troschelii
TATCAACAGCTCCCCATTACTCGTTACCGAGTAAGTTTTTATGCAAATAATTATTTTGAGTAATTACCAATAGTGTCTACTGCCTTTAATGCAACAACTAATTTCAGGTTGTTACAACAAAAATTAAGGACAACATGTGTTCACGCTGACACTTTTTAGGCCAAATTGTTCCTGATTAAGATACAAATCTGATATTGATACTGATAATATGTAATCTTTTACGCCTTTGCCATCTTTATTTTGACTATAGTAACTGATCAGACACTTACCGAATTGGTGTTTTGCCATCTCCTTGATTTTGAGTAATTTGTTAATTTTTTTGTATTTTTTCTTTAATTTTTCAGGAGAAGTGACAATGGAGTAACGGTGAGTACTGTTTTGAATAATTTAACAGATATTTTGATTTTGGGGTTCAAGTTTTGTTTAGAAATTGTCAAAGAGCATGTTGCTATTAGAACGAAGCTCTGACTGCCCAGTTTGATCAATCGGTCCTTGATTTGAAAGGCAGTCATGTACTGCTCTGTACAGAATCCTACGTGACCGGTTGCTATAAAAAGATCGACAAAAACTAAAGGAAACAATCGGAGGTCCTTGACTTACATCTGTAACGGAACATGGATGCAGTTTCATCGATATAGTTTTTGTTTCAAGGCAAAAGAGATCGAGACAGAACTCCAAATGCAATATTGTAAAATATAACTGCTTAGCAAAATGAGCCGGTACCGTCAGATACACTCTTATCAGGTCATGTTACATGGTATTTTGGCCAGTAACGTTATTCTGGTATTAAGCATATACATTTGTGCTTAGCTACTTTTTGTGTTTAAGCTGCTCTCGTTAAATTGGGTCTTGCTTCCATCAGTAACGTACACGTACAGAAACAGAACTGTAAATCATTAACAATTTTTTTTTTTTTTCGACGAATGTCACTTGAATCTTTTTCGGCATCAGTCCCGATGAGGAATTATTATGTTGACTAATAGCTTGGAAGATGGTGTTCCCCGATTGCTGAAACAAATTTAGTTCGTCCCTAAGTCCCGTTGCACATTCTTTATCCATCACGGCCAGTTGCCAGACCATCATGCCCGCCAAGCCAGACGATCGTAATCAAGAAATCCCAACAGTATTTTCTCTCTGAGAAAACAAAAAATTGCAATTTGAGCAGTATTTGATAACATCGTCTATTGTCACCTTGAATGATTGCCCATCACCGCGTCGATAAAAAAAACAAGACAAATATGCTACTTTGTCCATGAATTAAATGGTAAATCATCCATGCTCTGTATCTCTTGGGGGAGGTCAGGGTGGAGGGTTTGCTTTGCAGTAGCACCAGACAAACGTCTCGAATAAGCGTTCAATTCTTCCATTAATTGCTATCATATGTTATTAATCAGCCTGGATTAATGATGAATTAATACAAACAATGGCACACTTGTTAATGGTTGATCTTTGTTTGTAGACAATCTTGTCTTAATCTGAGACAAACACGCTGGCACTTTTTAAAGTTTAAATTGTTGTTATTTTATTGAAATGATGGTTTAAAATACTCCATTAATCCTGGTTTTTTTAAAGCAAGGTTTCACATACTTGAAAATTAAAAGCCTACAGCGACCATAGCGGCTGCAAGTGACTTTATACCAAAACAATCTTTATACAATTGTAGTGGTCGCGGACGGCCCTAATATTTAACTTCCGTACAACCCGAATAGGTCCAAAGTAAATGTATACCACACTGAAATGTTGATTCAACTGTTTCCCACGTTCACAAAGTATCTACAATTCTTTCATAAAACAACAATTCTGTGACTTTTTCCCCCAACACAATTACTTAAAAAAAATAAAAAAAATAAAAAAATATGTTTGGGTGCATGGTGACTGATGTTTATGTCTCCCTAGTTTCAAAGACCAGCGAGAGTAAATCATCTTGCATGACTCGAATCCTATAGGTCATGCCTCCCGCCTCTTTTAACAAACCAACTTGATGTAAAATAGCCGTGCATTTCGAGTTCCTGCGACACCTTCACTGTCTGTCAACAGGCAGCACTCAAGAAGCCATCTTGCATTATTTACTTTCTGGGAAACTGCGGTTGCCATGGTTATGTGATCAATTTATTATTGCAAGTTTCTATCTGACTAGATATCATTTGGAAAGGGGGGGGGGGGGCCTCCCTGGCGGCATTCTGTCTGATCCATGTCATGGTTGAGTCAAAGAGTTTTAATTGGTGTCATTTTACACTATATTAGAATATTTTTAAGCAAGACTTTTTTTGCACTTTCAAGTTCGCGTGTGATGTAAAACATTGTAGGAAATACACTATGTTGCACTAATACAACGATTCACTGTCATAGTCAATACAATGTGATTTTATTAGCCGGAACAAACTTAATAATACAAATGCCAAGATGTTTTGTGCAGTGACAAAAGCTGGATTGTAAAAAGATAAAGTCACTTTGATCCAAGCCCTGGAGAACATAACACGTTCTTAAATCAAAAAAGGTCTGAATTTTACAAATAATATATAGGAATTACATGCACACGAAAGCATAACACATTCAAATTGCGAGCAAAAACGAAGCACTATTTTTGTGTGAAAAGGAATGAACTCTGGCATAACTGGACAATGACACTGGCCCCGGTAGAAATGACCCCAGATAACTCAGTGCCTGGAAATCAGAATACTCGGTACATAAACATTTGTACTAGTACTCAATGACATAAGTACTCGTAATCAAGAACAACTTGGCCCCCTATGGTTCTCATACAGCACTTGATACCCGACTGAAAAGTATCTGACTAACACACTGATATGAGAGAAGCAGATGCCCATATTATTAATAAATCCCAGATAGTTCTATATACGGCTCTGTTAATATTGATGAATGAAATTACTGAATAAATCCAAATGTCATATTGGAGTATTTCAAACGTAACAAGACATCACAATCAGTAGATTGAATTGGAAGAAGTTATGAGGAAAAACGTTCCAGTCAGTTTCTCTTGTGGTTTATAGCATGACAAATTGAATTGCGTCAAAAGTTACATCCAGTCAATAAAAATGTACGCGCACAACACAAAACAATAAAGGAAATTCACCTTAAAAACACTCAATTGCATGGAAACCAAAACACATTCAAAAAGGGTTAGTTGATCAAGCTATCAATCCCTTTTTTTCAAAAACTCTGATTTCTGATTATAACACATGATTCAAAAGTGCGATTAACTGGAACTGCCCCCATTTGTATTATATCCAGTTGAACTTCAACTTGAAGGTAAGAGAGACGACGGCGTTTTACTGGAGAAAAAACAAACAAACTTGGCAGACAAAATTTACTCAGTCTGATGAACCTGAACTTCAGAATAAAATTGGGAAAAATAGTAATCAATTTCTAACGAATCGATTAGTGAATGCCAGCCATGAATTTGTTTTTTAACCTTGCAAATCATGGTAGTTTTTATATACCATCCTGAAGACTAGTAGAGCATCTGAATAGAAACATTTTTTTTAATGTTTTTATTTTTTGTTAAAGACTCTCCACAACTCAACAATAAACATATCCATCAACCAAGCATCTGTTTCCTTTAGAGTTCTTTGAAGCAGCACGACAACTTCTTCGTAACACAAGACTATTTTGTTTCAAAAAACTATTTTTACATTCACCTTGCGTTTTGTTTGTATAAATTATTGATAAACACTTCACCAAACCATACACTTTCATCGCTCGTCATTTGACCCACAGCAAAGAAGAACAGAAATTTGATTAAACCCCTTCAGTTTATACGATAACTTAATTAGTTAATAAAATTTATACATATGTCTTGGTTGTCACGAATTGGTTCCTTAGTTATTCTTTGTTAATCAGGTAAGAAAATCAACGACCAAAGGAGCTCTTTGTTGTCTGCTATGTGAAGTAGGTTTAAGAAATCCAAGAGAGCCACAATGTTTCCTGATAATTTGATTCAGTTTGGTTTATAGGTTTTTTTTCTTATGCAATACATAATAAATAATACAAAGCCTTCATAACAAACACCGATCATGAATTTCTGTATCTCGTGGTTTGTTTCTCTCTTTTATTGTTCGGAGGTCTTTGGTCCGTTTATTAAGTGCATTTAGTTTTTTGCTGTTGATATACCCCGTGATGAAAAGATATTTCTGCCGATGCCTTAAACTTATTATAATTGTTATGAATTTGTCCTCTTCTTTTTATTATACACTAATTTTACAGGAAAATGGGAAAGCCTCAGCGTACGAAGTCCGAGATGACAGATCAAGGAAAGAGGACGAGATGTATCTTCGGTCTGTGGTTAGCGTTGCCTACGAGACTAGAGAAGGGACTGCGAAGCAAACTTCTGAATACAATTACACTACGGGGATCCTGGTGAGTTATCATCAATGTCAAAACAGAACGGAATTAACAATCTTCAAATCAATGCAATCAAGGTCATGTGTAGCCGCTATTTTTTGTGGTATTTTTTTCATGCTCACATACCAACATTTGTTTGGAAACTTTTGTTGCAATTATGAATAACATACACTTGTTTTCCCGCAACATGAAGCACGGCTCATTCATTATGTTAATCAAAACAATGTTGGTGTTAGTGGCAATTAAGTATAAACAAATGAAAAGCTTGTGCATAACATTAACATCAGTAACATTGAAAATGTAAAATGTTCACGGATTTACAAATAAGTATATATACTTGGTAAATAAAGATGGTCATAGTGGAAAAGTTCCCTTAAGATATTTTCGCCTAAAAAATTGAATGCTTTAGTTTTATGAGAAAATATTTTTCATTTAGTTCTTATTCCACAAGTTCAAAACCTGATGTTTGGAAACAGTTATAGAGGTTTCATTTCTTTCTTGGTGACTCTGATTGAGCTTGAACATTCACAGTTTTGTTATTTCATGTGTATGTCGGGTCACACAAAGATTGGGTATATTGATTGTGCTTTATCCATAAACCGATGTGGGATAAGCACTTGAGTGTGAAGATTATTGTTTTTCACCATTTTTTGTTGTTGTTTCTTGTGATTCTATATTTAGGTCTTCAACGAGATGGAGTGGCATAAGAAGATTACCATCCCGATCGTCAACGATAATCAGTACGAAAATAACATGGACTTCTACGTCATCTTGAAGAATCCAGACGGGGGTGGAGCTCTCGGTGACCCTAGTCTGACGAGAGTCACCATCATTGATGACGATGGTGAGTGGTGTTGTTTGGTTACTTTATTGGTCTGTTATGAGGCTAGGGTCAAGGGTTATTTTCATCTGAAGTTAGGGTAAAAGGTTATTTTGGTGTGCAGTCAAGTGAAGTATCATTTGGTCTGACATTAGGGTAGAGGTTTCATGTTGTTAAGTTAGCTTGCATGTAAAGAGTAACTTTGGTGAGAAGTCGGGGTTAAAGGTCATTTTGGTGAGAAGTTAGTGCGAGGTGTCATTTTGGTCTGAAGTTGATGCAAAGTGTCATTTTGGTCTGAAATGAGGGTAAAGTGTTATATTGGTGACGTACATAGACCTTATAAAAACGTTATGTCCAAAATGTTTTCATTTGCTATGAGAAACTCTCAGAAACTGAAGGTGGCAGCAGACTTACCAGGGAAATAAACTCTTGCAACTTTGCATTTCAAAGAATTTCATAATTGGAAAAGGAGTAGAAATTTCACACATTAGAAGTTGCTGTTAGACAGCAAAATGTATGATAGGCCTATGTGAAGGGTTTTTCCCTATGAAAATCGTGTGTGAAAGTTATTTTTGTAAAAGGTTTAAGTGATTATTATGAGATTTGCTCTTATTGTATTAATTTATTTAACCTGTGAGAGAACTGAAGAGGTAACTTTTATCATCTTTGTTTTCCTCTTGTAGTTCCAGGGGAGTTCTCCTTCGACAATTCAAACTACATCGCCGACATGGAAAAGGGAGTAGTGACAGCGACAGTAGCGCGGATCAACGGTAGTGATGGGGCAGTCACATTACATTATGGAACAATGTAAGTTATGAATATTCATTTATGGTTAGTTGACCTCTGACCAAATCATTTAAGTTCAGGGAGGAAATGTTGATGTTGGGTGACAACCGAACTATTTAGATTGAGGCGAATGTTCTAGAGTATTGGTGTGCTTTCCAACCTTTGCTACCAATTATTGACGGTGAATGTATTTTCCAGTTGTATAAAAAGACTGATTTCCGAATCGAGCATGTTTCAGAAACTGAAGTATCAATAAAATCAAAGAGATCAAGAAGTAAAAATGGAACAAAGAAAACTTATATTGGTGTGACTTCTGGTGGTAAATGATGAATTGTTGAATTGAGTTGACTTCTATAGAGGCAAAGGTTGAACTAAATAGAGTTGTAAAACAGTGGACCATTTTACCTTATGACGTCTTTCATAAGGACAAGGCTATGGCTTGGCCAATGATATAAAGCTGGTATAAGCACAGAAAGATAAGCAGAAAACATGTTGCTTAGCGGTGACGGGATATATACTTCAGGTAATTTAAGCTGCTTGAACAACTTCCTCTCGCCAGCTTTATGATGTTGGACCCAGATCTCTGGGAAACGTTCATCAAGAGTTAATCCCAAAGACTTCTCTACCATAAAGCTTCCACAAAAGCAGATTTTTCAAAGCTGCTTTTGTTTTGTTTATTATAACACCCCCACTGACGTCACCTTGATATGTATATTGACTTCTCAGGGATGGTACGGCACGGGGAGGACCAGAAATTAGTGACTCCTACGATTTCAGAGCGACTACGGGCACGTTGAAATTTGAACACGGAGAAACCTCCAAGAAGCTGGAAATTGACGTCAACAGAAAGCCTAAGGTACTGAATATTCTTCATGCATGTGTTGTGTAGCTTGTTTTTTCCTAGCAGTATAACGAGAGTGCTGTGTTGTGCAGTTAAGAGCACTGTCCCACTATGGGAAATGATAACTATGGAAAAACTACACACACATGTCAACTTTTTGAAAATGTTATCTGTAAAAAAATGAGTTTGTGCAGCACCATTTAGTTCTCAACAGGCAAAAATGCTTCTTGTCAGGCCATGTCAAATGGTTGTGTAGCCCTTAAATCTTAGAATAATTATGTTTTTTTGTATAATTTCTAGACAAAGAAAGTTGCACCAACATTAAGCATTTCCATATGAACGAAATACTCGGTTGTAAAATATTCAGTTGCTTCCCTGTGCATAGAAGTTAAAACAGTTTGACTTTAAAACAGTTTTTATTTGCAGTTAAAAGTTTGTGGTTTGTTTTAATAATTTTGTACACAGAGGAGGTTGCACCTAAATTAAATGCACCCATATGATTAGAGTTCAAAAAGTGAAAATCTCTTTCCAAAAAGCTGACTTTGTTGAATATTTGATTGGAATCAAAAAGTTTTTTTTTGTAACTTGCTGTTTTGACAATAATTTTCTTTATGAAAGCTGAAGGATGGAAATTTGGTATTTGTTTGTTTTTATTTTGATTTAAACTTAAAGCCTATCCACTAATAAATGCAAAGGTCTTATTTTTCTCTCTCAAATTATCAGATCAAAATAACTTAAGAAAAAATTCAGGTGATGTTAGGAAAGAAAAATTCGTCCCGTTTTAGTATTTGAATCAACAACTAATTGCCTGAAAAGGGAACGAGACCAAGAAGGCTATGTATGATAAAAGCTGAGTACTCCATATTAACATTGTACCATCTCATAAAAAAAAAGTTTTGTTTAAACTTCATTGTTTTTCTACTTTCTATGTTCACGTCCAGGGCTCTAATAAGAACTTTGTGATAACCTTAAGGAATCCGAGTCTGGGAGCCCACCTCGGTGAGCACAGTGCAGCAGTGGTTAATATTGCTACCGGTAAGTCATAGTCTCAGATAAGTCAAGGTCTCAGACCGAGGCTGCGTTCGAACTAGCGGCTATAGCTACGGCTATGGCTAAACTTCTGTGTCATCATGCGTTGAAGTATAGAACACCCTTAGCAACACCCTTAGTAACAGTTGAAGTCGTAGCTACAGTCGCCAGTTCTGATACAGCCTGAGGTTCAAGGACAAAGAGAGTGATCAAAACATAGAGATTGGTTTTTTTTACATTGTCTGTTGTTTGTTTCCATGATGTATATAGTTGTTTTTCTAAGCATCTTAAAACATCACACTTCATCATTATTTTTAGGGCAAAATTAATTGAAGGTTTGTTAATTATTAATCATAATCCTGAGAATATTTTTTTAAACATACGGTTTCTGACAACAACCAATAAAATAAGAAAGAAAATAAAAAACAATTTCTGGAAAAGGATTATAGTTTGCCACCAGATGGAAAATTTATCAGCAAAACAAGTTTCTGCTTTTTGCTGTATCGTCTTCTGGGAATGACATGACAAGGCATAAGTACATGTATCAACAGAATATTGAAATAGCAGTACCTTTTCATTAGGCCTAATGAACATAAGACACAATTGCTTCTCTGCTCATAGGAGTACAAACAGCTTAATAGCTTATGTTTACTTTTGCAAACTTTTTGCAAAATACAAGCTGAGGGTAGTTCAGTTTGCATTGTGTACCTAGTATGAAGAATGTGAAAACGGTCTGATCATAATTGTTTCATATTCCCCCCTCCAGATGAAATCAACGAGAGGCTCGCTAACTTCTATGCAGATAACTCCGAGGAGGAAGAGGAGACATGGCTGGGCCAGGTCAAAAGGTAGGTCAGGAACTGAGGAGGGGGGGGGGGGGGTTGGAGGTATAAACAGGGCCAATAATTTCAAACAACGGTTTTTGATACCTGTTCCGTTCACACACTCACTCTACCGCATAGACAGCTGAGGTCCGAAGTGCTGATCTCATTTGTCAGCGGCTTGTAGCTATAGGTTCTAGAGTCTGTGAAGCTTGCTGGGTGGACCCAGTTGCTCAATCCAATATTTTCTTGGATGGCCTCTAGATCTTGACCATCCAGGTACTGGGGGGATTCTGCCTCTGCAGTTAATGGCCGTGTTTTATGCCTTCTTTGTTGGGGTGTTGTCAGCAAAGCGGGCAATGTAGCCAAAAAGAGCATCTCTGTGGTAACGGACTAGGTGGACAAAATGAGCTTGGTTGCTTTGGCAACCTCTGCATATGAGATGTGGTCTTACTAATGAATGCCAAGTTCTGTCTTTGCACCCCGCCAAACTCTAAACCAGGCTTTCTCAAAAGGCTTCTATGGATGAACAAGCTATAGCTCTTGCGAAATCAATTTGGCTCAATATAGTGACATCAATGACTGATTACATAACTCATTGTTTCTATTATTATAATTTGTTCCTCATCAGTGCAATGACTGTCGGAGGAGACCAAGACGAAAATGGCAATGAGATCCCGCCGGCAAAGCTGGACTACCTTCTCCATTTCATCACATTCCTCTGGAAAGTCATCTTCTCACTCATCCCACCAAGGTCAGTCCGCCACCCCCCTCCCCCCTCCCCCTCGCATTTCCTCTTATGATTGCATGCAACTTCCATTTATGACAAAATGCATGCAGGAGTAGGGCTTATTTGACAGTCAATCACTGTCAATGTTCTGCCTTCTACAGTCAGCGGGTCATACACTTGAGTTAAAGAATAATCTTCTAAACTTCTCCACACTGCACGGTCCTGCCAATGTACAAAACTTGAATATATTAAGTTGTGCACCATCAGTCACACAAGATATGTTGCACGACTGGAGTAATACCAAAATTTCAAATTCAGCTTTCCAATTGGAATATGTCCATTGTTGTGTTTTGGCACAAAACCAATTGGACCCAATCGGTTGAATTCGGTTTGGATTTTTTTCCAACGAGACCCTGTTTGGAAGTATAATTTCCAATTGGAAGTACATTAGGAGGTGAAATTTCCAAATGGTAGAAACGCAATCCAACTAATTTAAATTTAATTAAATCAAGCCAACTGAGTCCAATTGGATTTCCAATGGACTGAGTTCATCAATGATTTTATTCCCAAAACCGACTCAATACCAACTCAATCCAATTCTTTCCAACTGGATATCCAATTGGAATGAATTGGAAATTTCGGTAAGGGTATATTCAGCTGTTTATAGTCCCTCTGCTTTGTTAACTTTAAAACATCCATCTCATTGGATCAAATTTGTACAGGTTGATTGAATTTGTTATTACTTGATCTTTGTGGGGAATGAAAATGAATGTTTGTGGTATTTTTGCAGGAGTGTCATGGGCGGCTGGCCAGCATTCGTACTCTCCCTCGTTTGCATCGGTGGGCTAACAGCTTTAGTGGAACAGGTAAACAACAACAACAACAACAACAACAACCAATATGATAATAACAGTAATGATTATTGCTTTTTATTCTGGCGGGTAGTCGGTGTCAAAAAACCAACTTGTGTGTGTTGTAGAAAAGATTAACAAAGCAGATTTATGACGAAGGACAAAATAGTCTTCCAATTGCTTTTTAAAAGTAATAATATGGAGATGAAATAATTGCATTGAAGATAAAAAGCACTAGTTTGGTTTTTGGTGAGTGATAATCACTGTATACCATCTTCAAATACCATCTCGCCATCTTCAAATAGGTCAATATGCGATCAGTTAGTCCAGTGTGCATTTTTCGTGTTTTAATTTGTCGTTGTTGAACTTATGTTTTTAATTTTGGCCAACAATTTCAGCTTGGAACACTCCTGGGTTGTGTCATCAACCTACGAGCCAGTATAGCAGGCATTACCATCATTGCCCTGGGTACCAGTGTACCGGACATGTTCGCCAGCCGCACGGCAGCCGTTCATGATCAGTATGCAGACGCTGCAATTGGCAATATAACTGGTGAGTTCGAATCCTGAAGTTGTTTGAATGAAAATCTGGTGGAAAGTGAATTGACTACATTGAATTCACTCAAAAATCACCGTTGGTTTTATCTAGACAAAGGAGGCGGAACCAAGTTGGTGGAGGGGGCCCTTGCCACCCCTCCACCCCCACCACATCTTATCTTAACGCAAGGGGAATCCAGAAATAAGAAGTTTTAAAACTTTTAGGTTCTTTTCTTTTGAACATTTTCTATTGACCCACATAAACTTTATTACCTCCTTTTCCTTTATCAAAATAACATTAATTTTAAAATTTGGGTTTTCTGGTCAATTTCCTTGCCGAATCTTGGGCTGGATATTGTTACTTTGTGCGAAACTTTTTGAACGTGCTATTTCATTCGGGTAATTTCATTTAGGGTTAAAGAAAGAAAAAAATGACTAGTGGGGTGTGAGCCAACGACCTCCAGATTAACGTGCCAAGGCTCGACCAACTGGGCTAACTAGCTCTAAATGATGATGGTCTCCCTACTTTCTCAATAATTGTTTAAGATTTACCCAGTCAGCTTCCCTTGTCGTTTATAACTTAATTTCATTCTACTGAGATGGTGACAGAATATTTTATGATTTCAATTTGTATGTTGTCAATATTCTTTTAGGGAGCAATAGCGTCAACGTCTTTCTTGGTCTGGGTCTACCCTGGGTGATCAGCACGATGTATGCCAACTCATTGGGCGTGACCTTCAGGGTAGAACAAGGGAACCTGGATTTGGCTGTTATTGTCTTCACTGCTATGGGCTCCACCTGCATCATCCTGCTTATTCTCCGGAGAAAGGTAAAACTGCTATTCTTAATTTCTCTTACTCTTGTGAATGTTTTCTTTTTATTTTATTTTATTTAACAATTTATTTATTTGTGGGCGGTTATATTTGTAAGTAATGGTTATATATAGACCATGTTACCTTTGTTTACAGATATAGTGACCTTGTACATTCTAATGCATTTCCTGACAGGCAAGATACTACACAGGCCGTATAGGAAAATTTACATTTTGTGTCATATTTTTCACATAAATTCAAGAGTTGCAAACCAACAGCTCTTACAGCTTTTGAGATGTCCCACCTTTCTTCATATCAACAAATTAGAAAAATCAGACAGTGCAATCTTCATAATACATAAGATTTGTTATGTTCTTCCATTGAGCTGCGTACAAACTGTGCCTGCAGGAAGTCCAGGCTCTGTGGCTCTTATGTAAACATTTGATGTCACAGGTCACAACGTCTAAAGGCATTTCAATTTCCTTCCCCCATCCTTTGGGGAGAGTAGAGCATGCTCCTTGATTGTGTCTTAGACTTACTTTCTGAATCAGTTAAGACGACGTCTGAGACGGTTGCAGCGCTGCCAACTTTTTCTGCAGGAAGTTCTCTGAAAGCAAACCAATCTTTCCATGTTCTGATGAACAGATTTAGAAAAATCTCCCCGATTATGGTAAACTTTCTTATGTTATGTTGAATGTAGCTCTAAATATCACCCTGAATGTTGTACAAATTCTCCCTGATTGCAAGATTGGCAACTGTGTAGTTTACAAAGTGAAAAGGGCATCTGATGAAAAGTATGCCTCGTAGGCATTCAATCTTTGCTGTGAGTGCCTTATATTAAGCACCCTTGGCGTTATAAATGTCTGTATCAAAAATGTATTAAATTATGTTGTTTCGTTTAACCGTAGCTCCTTGGAGGGGAACTTGGAGGAAAGAAGGACGTCAAGTATGCTTCAGCGTTCTTCCTGGTGTTCCTCTGGGTGTCCTACATTGTGGTGTGTACACTCAAATCCTATGGGTTCATAGCATAAGCGGCAACTAACGATGGAATATCGTTGCTAGATTAATTCTCTTACACCTTACAAACAATTCTGCTCGATTGTGAAATTGATTGAAGTAAGGCAAGACATAAAGATGGACCAAGAACAACCAAAGCAACCAAGGACAGGCAGGAGAACAAGAGGGGGACAAATAAAGGAGATGTAGAGATGAAATCACCACATGAAGACTGCAACACGGAGTAGAAAGACAAGTGATAGAAGAGAATGAAAGAGGGAATCATCTAATCAATACAGCCCTGATGAGGAAGTAGGCTTGGTTATAATCTTTCAACTTGTGGAGAGATAGTCAGGTGACAATCAGGTTTTACAGTGCTATTAAAATATTGTGTGATCAGGGAACAAGAGCTGTAAGTCAACGACACTTGCTGCTGATTTTACCAGAAACTGCATCGCGTCCGAAACACCAAGAAGTGGAGATCAAAACACCCTACAAGTAGCTGTATATTATACTAGACCAAACAAGACAAACTTGAGAGGACTTGTGCTGTCAGAATGTTTTTTATACCGCGCTCCGCGTTGCTTTCATTCTGCTAAACAATAGTCCTCAAAGAACCTTAAAAATTGTTCACTACGGAGCACCAGCCTAAAGCGTGTCTTTCCATTGAGAGCAACCAGTTGTACCTCTCCTAGTGGAAAATTCGCGTCACAAAAACCCAATAGCTTGAGTGCCACTTGGAAAGTGCTCTCCTAGAGACCAACAAAAGTTCATGAAGAACTATACCCATTATAAAAAGAATACCAATAGTGTTACAGATGCCCAAAAGTGAATGCACGGTATTTGTCGTTGAGGGCAGTGCTGTGGAATTCTACCCATCAGCACCAGTTCAACTGAATGCAAAAAATAAAGGCTTCTATTAAGAAAATGTCAACTGAGCATTTTCGGCAATAATAATTATTCTTATTTATAAAAAACAATTACAAGACAATGCTCGTGGCAATACGATATGCAATCAGGTATTTTACTTTAGAACAAAGATTAGTGTTTGTCAGTTTACAGTAGGTATACTGTCATCAGTGAATGTGCTTGCAACGTCCGCAGACATTCTTTTACAATGCATTTAAGTTTCGAAGTTGGACTTGGATGCAGGTGAAGAAATTTATCCATAGAGAGTTGAGTTTTGAGAGTTGTGTTAAGCATTTGTTCGGATCCAATTCACAAAGTGAAACGAATTGTCTTTCAGAAAAAAGTGAACAATATTTAGCCAAGTAAAACAAATATTGATATAATTTTGATCTAGCAGAATTAGCTGACTATTTATTGTTAATAGAAAGGAGTACTATTGGCAGGATTAGAGTCGAGAAAGAAGACATTCCACTTTCAGTAAAGGATTCTTCTAAGATCAAACTAAATTTGAAGAAAAATTTGAGTAAATAATGATAAGAATGGATTTGTACGCATTCATATCAACCGAAAAGGAACAAAACGTGAGCCTGTATTTCAGAGTCGGCCCCTGTACTGATGACGTTATGGATTTGTTTATTTCTTAGTGCTTTAAGTGATGTAGTTTGGTGCTGCTCTTCGGACAGTTGTGCAGAGACACAGTTGTTTTTCCATTCTTCTCCAAAGTGGTAAACAAACTGTGACGTCATCGGGACTTGAGTGTATTTAGAACAGTTTATTTTGTTTAAATTTTTTGATATGATTTATTTTTGTTTGCAAGAGCTTCCCGCCCCACAGTAGCTCTGTTCGTGGCAAAGTCTACAGTTTGTCTTTAAGGTGATTAGATACAAGGATGTAAAAACAATCATCTGTAACTGCGAGCCAACCCCCACCCCACCCACACTGTGTAAACACCTGCAATCATGGGCCTCCTATTGTCCCTCTTTTGTTTATACTAACTTTTTTGCAAAACCTCCATTGGTTTTGTACACGATCTTCAACCGTGGACCTTTCCCCAACCATGGACCTATTGTCCTATTTTGTTATAGGTCCCCGGTTTGAATGTGTATACCTACTCACACAAACCCACTCGCAGCTCCGTGTTGCAGCCACTCTGTGGACATTCTTTTGTTTTGTACTAAGGCAAATCCTCATCTTCACCACTGTATGGACGTGTGTATGTCCACATAGTGTTTCAAGTCTCTACATTATATGGACCTCTTTTGTTCTCGGGTCTACACTTCGTATTTATAGTTGAAAAGTACTCTATGGCCACCCTTGATGATATCAAGTTTTATACTTGTATGAGTAATTTACAAAGGGTGTTCTCCTTGACATCGACTTAAACTGAGGCTCACCAGTAAATTGATTCCAGAGTAAAAGCTATCTATAAGTGTGTTGCCTTTTTCCAATTTATAGATCACGTGTGCTTGTAAAGTACCTCACTTTTAAGGAAAACAATATGTTTGCAGGAAAAAATTGGCCGAGCGTAACAAATCACAGTTCATTACCAGTTTATATTTCGCTGTACTAAATTACTGTTGTATAATGTCGTTAGAATTGTTTGTTGGAAGGAGTCGAACGAGTTTTTTGGAGTTTTTTTGCAAAGTTTGGATTCGCATTTTAAACATTCAGAACAAGTTTTTCACAAGTGGATTGTGTATTAATTATTATTCTACCGTTACTCTATGCATGTGTGCAAGTTCTCAGAGATTTTACATATTTTCTGTAGTGAAGAACTGGACTGTATACACTATTGTAAATATATATTTTTTTCATATGATAAAAAACTTTATTTAAGAATCTTTGGGGTGCCCCCATGGCAACTGATTGTGACATTTCCTAGTGTGCTATATTGTATAAAAAGAGAAAGAAAATGTATATATATGAAGATTATAGTAATACTTAATGATAAAATACTGTTTTGATTGCTTATTTATGTAATTAGATACTTTCTTAAAAGTATCGCAAGACATCGTTCTAAACCATTTAAACTTTGGGCTAAAACTACAAAATACTCTGTCCTGAAACTACGGGTGAAAGAGTGTTTTTGAAACTTAGGGACAATCCATCGAATATATTTAAAAAGCTTTAGATATTGATCAAATTTTGAACGTAATCATCACCCAAAACTTGTACACCTTATGCACATGACGTCATTTTAGTTGAAAACCTTCTTCTATGTAGAGGTTGTTGTTGCTCAGTGGGTCGTGCCGTGTGCCGTGCGCCGCACGTTTTGTGTGGTTTCAACATTGATTTACCTCTAAGATGGCAGCGGATGACGTTATTGCATAAGTCAATTGTTTGCATGTGTGCTTATAAAAAAAACATCTTCAAATAAGTAAAGCATAATGTTTCCATAAATGTATATAAATCCAATAATAATGACTGGTTTTGTCTTCTTCCCTCGACCACAAATGAACATTCAGTGAGAATCAGGGGTTTTTTTTCTCTCGTTTTATTTTTGTGCTTTAGTTTTTGATTGTAGGGGTTTTTCCAAAGTTTAAGTGTTCTTGAGTTTAAGCAAAATGGACCGAGACAACAATTCTGTTAGAAACCAATGTGGGTTTGTGAATTGCACCTCTTGTGTTTTGTTTTTATTATTATTATTATTATTACTATTTTTTTTTTGCGATTTTTAAAACTAGGTGTTTGAAGTCAAAACTTGTTTATCTTAATGAGATAACAAAGGAAATCATGGTTTTTAAAGAGTGAGACAATTTCCCAACAAATTCTTCTTTTTACTGTTATTATTATCTCCTTGTCGAGGACATCGAATTTTAGTGCCTCGCCGTAATTTATGATCAACAATTGCATTGGGATTGTCAAAAAGGTGTGTAAATTGTGTGAATTTATAACGATCAATCTATTGATTTGTTGAAAATCGCTGGCCGAAATTTTAGGTAAATAGAGGACGATAGCAGCATCAATATTTTGTTAATTTTATCTGATCGATTTGATTGAAATCGTCGTGAGTGCTTGAAAGGTGACATACTAGATCGCAATATTGTGGGTAAACATAATTTGTTCTCTATATTTATATTATATTTCATGAACATAATTTTGTTGTTGTTACATTAATAGTGTTCATGAAGATCTCTAATATTTCAACTGAGATTCAGGTATGCAGATGTGTTCCCCAAAAGTTTAAGGTCCAATTTTTGAAGTGATGTATTTTCAGAGTGGGTTACTTGCTGATCTTTTATGTTCAAAACATTTCACAAGTTTTGCTGTTTACAAAATTGCACATTTTACTAAAAATAAGAGTGGAAATGACCACAAAATCATGCGTTAAAACCCGTTTGGGTTGTGTATGGTCGCCCAACTGCGCAGAGACCTGTGTGCTGTGCTGATGCATTTACTGCATATCACAAGAAACATGCCAGTGTAGTGCATCTATCATTCAAAACCATGCGACTGACAGTTGTTTTTACTTTCAGAAGGTGCTATTTCATTGCAATTTGCCTGAGCATTTGGTGAATCAAAGTTTCACCTGCTTCTGAGGTTGCAGACAAAGGGCGTTCCCTCCTCTTTGTCGTCACTTACATAATTTGTTCTTCAAATGGCTAACTCTACTGAAGGTCAAAGTTCAGAATTAAGCTCAAGGGCAGCACAATGAAGTAGCACCTTAAATTTCTTAGGCCCGATATTGATGATTAAAATCCGGATATTTTCACTTTTATTGGGGGAAAAAGCCTACTTCGTTGCTTATTTTTATTCAATTTATTTTCAGTTTCTTAAAATTTTAAATGACGATTTATTTGATTAAAAAGGCAAGATGTACTATAACTTTACCAATAGACGTGATCATCTTTGCCTGTGTATAAAAACGTGGCAATTGTTTTCAGGAATTAGAGATAATTGTATCTTTAAGTTCAGTGTTAAACTTGAACGGCTGATCAGCAGCTTAACGTAAATGTTTATTTTGAAGTTGAAGTCTTCTTTAAAAAAAGATAATTCCAATACATTAAAAATTGTTTACATTCAGCTGTTTCTTTTTATAGGGCAGATTTAGCCTTCTTATAAAAGTACTTTTTAGACAAAAATAAGAGAAGTTCACTCCTTACTTGACTGGTGAAACGCCAACAGGGCATATTTTGTAAGATACTGAATTGAAGAGATTAGTGTGTATACCAACATTACTGGTGCCAGTGCTGTTATTGAATTTTGGATCAAACGCTGTGGTACTGGCCAATATTTTGAAAAGAAAAAAAATGTAAACGTCAAACCCCTTAATACATTAGCATAAAAAATCACAATGGGCATACGCATTTCAATTATTCGTAACAAGAATTGATAAAATCACAATAAAGGTAAGCCGAGCATTTCTACCCGAATTGTGGGTAAAGTTCAAAAAAATAATAATAGGAAGTAAATTATTGTATTTAAGTGATAATTTGGTCAAAATCTAGATAAAATCACAAGGGGTAAAGCTATGCACTTCAAAAACGAGGATGAGGGTCGATTAAACGTCAATAAGTGATTCAGCATTTTTTTCACAACTTAGTGTAACAATTTGTTTACAAAATGGCAAGGGGGTAATTAGCATTGCATTTTTATCAGAAATAAAGATGAAAGTCAAATAAATCACAGTGTGTGTTGCCTTGTACCTAAGTCTTGTGTTTGTTCAAAAAAAATATAAAACCACCACACAAAAACAAAAAGAAATAAACATTGCATTAAGTTAAGGGCAAAAATTTGATCAAAACACATGAGGTACATTGTACGAGCCTCATGTACTCTCATGAGTTCATAGTAACTTCAAATATTGCTGCCTGACCCTACACACAAGTGAAGTCTCATGACTCTTGTTCACAGTGGCTTCAAAAGTTTCTGTTTGACCCTACACATGTTACAATTATCATAGTCTTGTTCATGTAAAGTTAGCCAAAGTTATAAAGGCCTTGCTGTTTTATTCCTGTTGATGTTTTTTCATGTGATTTGAGCCAAAATTACAAGGGCAAAGGGGTAAGCCTTGCTGTCCGATCCGATTGAATTTTCTAGTAATTTCGGCTAAAATAACAAGGGATAAGCCTTGCTGTCCAATCCTTTTGACTTTTCTAGTAATTTCGGCTAAAATTACAAGGGGTAAGCCTTGCTGTCCAATCCTTTCGACTTTTCTAGTAATTTCAGCTAAAATTATAAGGGGTAAGCCTTGCTGTCCAATCCTTTTGACTTTTCTAGTAATTTCGGCTAAAATTACAAGGGGTAAGCCTTGCTGTCCAATCCTTTCGACTTTTCTAGTAATTTCAGCTAAAATAATAAGGGGTAAGCCTTGCTGTCAAATTCTTTTGACTTTCCTAGTAATTTCGGCTAAAATTACAAGGGGTAAGCCTTGCTGTCCATTCGTTTTGACATTTCTTGTAATTTCGGCTAAAATTACAAGGGGTAAGCCTTGCTGTCCAATCGTTTTGACATTTCTTGTAATTTCGGCTAAAATTACAAGGGGTAAGCCTTGCTGTCAAATTCTTGTGACTTTCCTAGTAATTTCAGCTAAAATTACAAGGGTAAGCCTTGCTGTCCAATCCTTTTGACGTTTCTAGTAATTTCAGCTAAAATTACAAGGGGTAAGCCTTGCTGTAAAATTATTTAGACTTTCCTAGTAATTTCAGCTAAAATTACAAGGGGTAAGCCTTGCTGTCCAATTATTGTGACTTTCCAAGTAATTTCAGCTAAAATTACAAGGGGTAAGCCTTGCTGTCCAAATATTGCGACTTTCCAAGTAATTTCAGCTAAAATTACAAGGGGTAAGCCTTGCTGTCCGATCCTTGTGACTTTTCTTGTAATTAAAGCTTAAATTACAAGGTGTAAGCATTGCTGTCAAATTCTTTTGACTTTCCTAGTAATTTCGGCTAAAATTACAAGGGGTAAGCCTTGCTGTCCATTCGTTTTGACATTTCTTGTAATTTCGGCTAAAATTACAAGGGGTAAGCCTTGATGTCCATTCGTTTTGACATTTCTTGTAATTTCGGCTAAAATTACAAGGGGTAAGCCTTGCTGTCCAATTCTTGTGACTTTCCTATTTCAGCTAAAATTACAAGGGATAAGCCTTGCTGTCGAATCCTTTTGACGTTTCTAGTAATTTCAGCTTAAATTACAAGGGGTAAGTCAAATTCTTGTGACTTTTCTTGTAATTTAAGCTTAAATTACAAGGGGTAAGCCTTGCTGTCAAATTCTTGTGACTTTCCTATTTCAGCTAAAATTACAAGGGGTAAGCCTTGCTGACGAATCATTTTGACTTTCCTAGTTATTTCAGCTAAAATTACAAGGGGTATGCCTTGCTATAAATCTTTTTGACTTTTTCTAGTAATTTCAGCTAAAATTACAAGGGGTAAGCCTTGCTGTCCAATCCTTTTGACGTTTCTTATAATTTCAGCAAAACTTACAAGGGGTAAGCCTTGCTGTCCGATCCTTTTGACTTTTCTAGTAATTTCAGCTAAAATTACAAGGGGTATGCCTTGCTATAAATCTTTTTGACTTTTCTAGGAATTTCATCTAAAATTACAAGGGGTAAGCCTTGCTGTCCAATCCTCATCATTTGCGGTTTTCTTCAATTCTGTTGCCCCATTTTTTATCATAAAATCCCCACATAAAGCTTTTATTCCAGGTAAAAGAAAATAGAAATGCATCAAAAGAGCCAAATGCACGTTTTTAGAGCTTAAAATCGCAACTTTATAGCTCAAAGTATGCAGCTGAAAAGGGCCAAAATTTGATACAAATGATAGATTACCCCTTGTGATATTTCTTCTTCTTTTTGGGGCCGAACTTTCTGGTAATTTTTTGTAGAACTTCACCAAAGACAGTGACGTCGATATGAAATGTTTATACTAAGAGTTACAATAGTACGTAACGGGTGCACTGATAAAACTTGCATTTTGGTCATCAAGTCTCGGAGTGAAGTCATAACAATACATGATGAACACGAAGCAGGAACACATACAGCTTGATGGAATGCTCAGTCTTTGTTCCGGATAATGGCTCAAATAATAGACTCGATCAAGTGTGCCGTCAACGTTTCAACTCGGTAGTCGTTGGTTAGATGTAATGCAGAATTGATCAAAACTACTTCCAAACCCGGAATACAGAAACCTCCTATCCAGGCACAAACTCCGCATGAATTGACTCCCAGCCTTGCATACTTTGGAGTATAGCAGAGAACGAAACATACAAATTGTTCACAAACACCAGAAATCGACAAAAGTGTCAGGACAATCAAAAACACGGTTGTCACTTGCATTAGGAGATTATCATTTGATAGTACAGTGACCTTTTAAAAACCTTGTCACAAAAGGGTACTGTCGAAGACAGTTACGTCACTACACTTTCGATTGTAAGGCCAAGGGGTCAAAGGTTACTTAATACAAAGAGCATGTCAAAATTTCAGATCAATGCTCGCAAGGCCTCAAAACGAGGTCCGAAGAATATTTATTATCACGTCAATTTCCGGCTTTGACCGGAAGTAAATGTCACACGGGGTCACACTTTCTGCAAGATTTTGAGCAAAAATCTTG
Organism: Evasterias troschelii; assembly: GCA_032357145.1. Lineage (NCBI taxonomy): Eukaryota > Metazoa > Echinodermata > Asteroidea > Forcipulatida > Asteriidae > Evasterias > Evasterias troschelii. The sequence goes on from JAUELU010000008.1 coordinate 8,339,196, forward strand.
TAAGTAGCAGTTATGGTTCTCAAGATATGAATGTTTAAGATATTAAACGTTGATTTAATGTTGTTACGTCATCGATGATGTCATCATCCCGGGAAAATGCGGTGTCTAAGTACATGGTAAGTTTGACTATTAAACCACATATTGGTTTAAGGAGATATGAACTTTTGAGTTATGAAATTGTAACTTCTGGTTTCGACCGGAGGTTAAAGGGAGTTTATACTTTTGGTAAACTTCAAAGACCAGTATCCTCACTTGGTGTATCTAAACATAAACATGAAACAACAAACCTGTGAAAGTTTAAGCTCAATCGGTCATTGCAATCACCAGAAAAAAGTGGGG
>JAUELU010000008.1:8361484-8380223 GCA_032357145.1 Evasterias troschelii
GGCTTAAACTTTCACATGTTTGTTGTTTCATGTATATGTTGGGATACACCAAGTGAAGATACTGGTCTTTGACATTTTCCAAAAGTATAAACTCCCTTTAAATGCGCACCCTTTAAAGCAGGAAATCATTTGTTTTTAAAGTGAGTGTGGTTAAATACACCCTCTCTATTCTTGATCGAGACAATCCCTCAACTGTTTTGTTTTTAAAAACATGTGTAGTGAGTATAGACTATTTATTCAAGATGTTTTTACACTCAACCCTTCCTTAGCGGTGTTTGTCTATGATTCAGACCTACATTGGCCCGGTGCTCATCTCTATCAATCCGTTCAAGCAGATGCCCTACTTCACAGACAAGGAACTAGACATGTATCAGGGTGCGGTATGTGCACAACACTATTATTGTAAATGTTGTAATTGTCGATACGAGACGTGCAAACCAAAAGTGTAACGCCTCAAGTTCTAGCAAACTGCTCTTGGGTCTAATTGCGGTTAGAGCCCATGCATGCGTATCTTGTATTTTCTCAATCCTCCATGTTCAGTTTGGCGGGTTTGCTGTATAATTTTGATGTGACAAATTAAGATATTGGCGTGACATTTTTACCCTTGCAGAGTCTTTCTCGAAGGCTAAATAACAACACAACACACATAAACAGGTATACTGTAACAAAAGCAGTCAGGTGGAAAAATATTGAGAACCCAACCTTTATACACAAATGGGGCTCATTCAGGGTGGGATTCGAACCAGGGTCCACTGAGGTGATGAGGGCAGGCTACTAGTAAGACACCCTGATCCCCAAGTAAAGTGTTTTCTTTGATTGATCATTCTCAGGCCTCCTACGAGAACCCGCCTCATGTCTACGCTCTGACGGACAACATGTACAGGAACATGTTGATTGAGTATGAAAACCAGTGTGTGATTATCAGGTAGGAATTTACATGTAGATCATCACATAAGAGGGAGAAATGACGAAATTAGTGCAAACATTTTGTGCAGAAACTGTTTTGAAAAATAAAGGGTGACACGTGACCTGTGATCCACTAAAACAAATGACAAGAATGTGTGAGTTTTGTAACATGGTTTATTTCGGATATAGTGACCGACAATTTTAGCTCCGCTAGTTTATATGAAGTTGACAATCTACTATTTTGTCAACTTCGAGTACCAAGAGGAGCTAATATCAACTGTTCAACCTAAAACAATGTTTTATTTATATACAAGGAAATAATGCGTGTCGTTCACATTATCCAAAATTTATTGGGGTTTTTTCTGTGCAATAAGCTCACTCAGTTCCCTGGACTGTTTGTGTGTGTGTATAGATTGTAACTTAAACTAATGCTTTCCTTTGAAATGCAACCCATATCCACGTATATTTGGTTTTTTGTTGTTGAAGGGGGTGAGAAGATGTGGCAAAGCGGGTGCTATTTGTGAAGGTGCGTACAGCCTCTGCACACAAACCATAAAAGTAGTCTTGTGTTGTACCCTGTCTTACTGTAGGTTGCCACTCTACAATAGTCTTGTAGGAGTGGAAACCAAGCAGGTGCAATGCTCCTGCGTGCTGCATATAAATCGGCTTACCAGTTGCAAAATACAATCCTGTCCTAGTGTCTTTAGCATGTTTAATGTACTCGTTGTCTTTCTCAATAGTGGTGAGAGTGGAGCGGGTAAAACCGTAGCTGCCAAGTACATCATGGGTTACATCGCTAAGGTGTCTGGGGGAGGAGCCAAGGTGCAACACGTCAAGGATATCATCATCCAATCCAATCCGCTCCTTGAAGCGTTCGGGAACGCAAAGACCGTCCGTAACAACAACTCCAGCCGATTCGTAAGTCGAAATCTAATTAATAAGAATGCACAAATTAAGATCAAATCAGTTCAAATGGGACAAATGACTTATTGCACATTTTTAGTCCAAGAAATATTTCATTTTCATCTTTCTGTTGCCCCTTTTCCCAATAATCTGATTTGAGTTGTAACGTTAAGAGAAAAATACTGAAAGAAAAGACATAATCAGCTTGCCATGTATGCAAAGGTGACTGTTCTGATTGTGTTTTTGTATAAACTAAAACAAATTGCTGTTTCATTAGGCAATTAGGTCACTTGACTGTTGCTGCCAAGAACTCCCATGTTGGTGGTGTTGTGCTTTGGAGAATTGTTTCAAAAAACCTGGAACAACTCCCAGCTCTACAGATATGATGAGTAACTACACACATGTCCTGTCCAAACCCTAACACTCCCAGCCTGTATAAAAACAGAATTGGTACAGCTGACAAAATAGTCACAGATGCTGTGTTCATATTCTGTGTGATCAACCATAATTGCATGAAATAACAAACCGGTGAAAATTTGCCTTAATTCATTGTGTGAGTCAGGAGAAAATACTGAAAAACCATGCACAATTTTCAGCATGTAAACACATTGGCCTCAATCAGCTTTTGCGTTTTCATATAAATTCTGTTAGGTTTTCAGATACAGTTTTCTAGAATATGACTTCAATTCAGAGGGAAATAATTCACAGAAAAAATGCTTTTAGTATGAACTTCATAATCAGGAAGCTTTCAGATCAAAATTAGACAATGATGTTTTTCATCCTTACCAATGCCGTATTCGACAAAATGAAGAGCGATTCAGTCTCTAGTTTTCAAACTCATTAATGACCTATCAACCTGATTTAACAAGGGTACAATAATCAGCCGGTGGGGACAATGCATAATGATTACATTGTCATGTTTTGAAGCGTAAATATTATTCAAGCATATACTTCCTTCAAAGATTAGGGCAATAGGCTTGAAAAAAAAAAAAAAAAAAAAAAACCCGGGTGAATTAGAGTGTGTTACATACTGTATGAGACCTATTGACTTTTTGATTGGTTGTCACTATGCATGTGATTTATCTTGATTGTTTTCCTGATTTCAGGATTTTCGTAAAATATCCTTGAGCCTTTACATTTTTGGAAAAGAAGTACATGTAAAGCAGTCACCAAGGTGTGAAAGAAAGAACAAAATAGGTCGCATTTTGTCCAAACCTGTAGTCTTGTATTTCTGGTGATGCACAAATTCTGTAATTCTCCTGAATTGTAACATCTGTGTGAGTGTAGAACAAGGGAAAATCCCGGTCAGCGAGCCATTTTCAGGAATGTTTACCATCGTCAAATGTCATCCCTGTTGTCATTTGAAACAGTGAATCCGTGTTGAGAAGGATGCACATGTACCTGTTGACAGCTTTTTACCTTTTCCTGTAAAACAGAAAGTACACAATTTGTCACACATTTTATGCAGTGAATTTCCTTACTGCTGTTGTGCACTTTGTGCAAATATGACATGATAGATGGAGGATGGGCAATGTCAGTTTACAGTGTGGCAACTACATGTAGTTCTTAACTTTCTAGTCCGAAAGCAGTTTATCGTGTACATGTAAATATTGTATATTTACCTTTTCTTCCGAATGAAGTGCTATTACCACATGTTATGTACATTTTAAAATGAAAGTGTGTAGTTTTTTGTAGTATGGTATTAGTTTTACACCAAGTTACAACAACACATAAAAACTAAAATGGAATAAAATTCAAAATAATCCATACAATCTTTCTGTATTTTGCAGCCTCAGCAAAACAACACGTAATCAGCATTGTTATAGTTTGTGTTACTGTGAAAACACAGTGGTTTAGTATACAGTGTTAAAATGTGCAATGCAATAAAGCTGTAGTTTTCTTGTATTTGTTTACAATACTGGGACTGTTTAACTAAGGTAAACCATTAACACTGGATTTTATGTTTTTCTTGCACTGGATTTCGTATAATACTCTTTTAAAATTTCCTGCTATTCCAAAAATGACCAGGAAACCAGTTACAATTGGCACAAGTTGCTTGGCATTTTCGGCTGGTAACCTTGTTCTGGTATTAAGTAGAATTGTTTTGTGCTCAGTTCCCTTTTGTTCTTTGAAAATAAACTTCTGATTCCTATTGCCAATAGGGAAAGTATGTGGAAATACAGTTCAGCCGGGGTGGCGAGCCAGATGGAGGGAAAATCTCTAACTTCCTCCTGGAGAAGTCCCGTGTCATCACCCAGAAGGTCAGCGAGCGCAACTTCCACATCTTCTACCAGTTGCTGTGCGGAGCAGATGATGAAATGAAACGTAGGCTAACAAATAGTTTATAGAACTAGGAGATCCATTAGAAAGAGATTTGGTCGCTCTTCTTGAAATTTTGTTGTGACTTTTACCTTTAAAGGGAGGGTATACCGTTGGTAATTACTCCCAAAATTAATGGGAATAAAAACTTACTTGGTAAGAAGCACTACAGCTGTTGATAATGCATAACATTAAGGTCTAAGGTCAAGAATATGTGGAACCCACACCCACAAGCCATTTTGCAGGAATTTTCACATTCATCCAATCTCATTCCTGCTTCTGAGAGTTGAACTTTTAAAAAAATGTGCCAGTTGTTCACGGCAAACTTAAGAGAACACTTTTGCTTTACGCCCAAATTGAGTACAATTTTAGTCATCAGAATGATTACTTAACTGCAACCATGAGTGCTTATTCTCCACACTCCCGCTGTATAAAAGTCTTGGTTTCCCAAAAGTAAACTTCTTGAACCATAATTGTGTCTGGACGCAGTGTATGTGTATACATTCTATTTGCTCTTGGCATGGATCCGCCATGTGCGTGTAGAGCCTGGACTTCATGCTTCATTTGCATTGTATTTATGCATCTGTTTGGATGATAGCATCACAACATTACCGTGACAATACCGAGTTGTATAATGCTTATATTCACTGCTGTCCCAAGTTCAAGGCTCTACACGCAAATGGCCGACTGTGCAAAGGGTGAAAGAGCCATTCCAACACCTTCATTCCTGTTTGGAACTCCTTGCCTGGTGCACGTGCCCGCCATCTTACAATCTAAACTGCTTTAAGAGAAATATCAATTCCAACCTTGAGTTAACTCCCCTGAATTCTTTTCATCTTTTATATTTTCCTTCATGTAGCCCTTTACCAGGAGTGGCTTTTTCCCTTGGTTTTGGGCAAACTTGGATAACTTTTTTGTTTTGTTTTACCATTTTTTAATAGAGAGCTTTGGTCTGACCAATCCGGACTACTATTACTACCTTAATCAGAGTGGTACATACAAGGTAGATGGTACTAATGACAAAGAGGAGTTTGGTGATACAATGGTGAGTTTGTTTTTATCGCGTCCAAAAACTCTCATTTTGGAATTCCATTTTTTGAAAATATCGTTATTAAAAATCATGGCTCCAACCACTGGTGGTCCACAAACTGCTCTGGTTGAGTTACTTTACATCCAACAGCCATAATGATGTTTAATTTCGGCAACGGAAGGAGATTAAGGTGAGAGTTGTGGTAGGGGTATATCTCTGTTTACGTAACTGTTTACTTTTGCAATTTTCAAAACCCACAACGGTTTTTAACTACATGTATTTCCGGCTTAAAGTTTGTGCATAATGTAGGTAAAAAGAATGAAAATATAAATGTTGAAGTATTTGTAGAAGTTTAAGTTTTTTGACCAAAATAAAGTTTGGTAAGTCAGTTTTGAACTTGTGTATGGCTTGACTGCAGTCATAGTTTCAAGAACTTTTTGTTTGCAACTTCTAAATTACTGTAAGTTGGAAATAAAAATGCACTGCATTGCACGTATTTATTACAGGGCAATGCTAGAGTTAATATATTGACTCTTTTATGTTTTTATTTGTAATACACAGTGCGGTGTCGGTCATTGGTGTATCTTTTCTTTCTATCTTTGTAATACACAAAGTGTTCATTGGTATATTTTTTCTTTCTGTCTTTGTAATACACAGAGTGCGATGTCAGTCATTGGTATATCGGAAGAGGACCAGCTAAATGTCTTGAACTGTGTCGCAGCCATTCTCCATATAGGAAACATTCAGTTCAGAGAACAGGGAAACTATGCTGTCATTGCTGAGGAAGACTGTGAGTTTACTGACACTTTGAACGAGTAGACTTTTGTTTTTCTTACTCTTATGCCACTGTGCGACAAGCACTGTATTGACCCAACCTCGTTCCCAGTGGTGTACAATCTCGCCGCACCATGTGGTTTTCTTTCCCAGATTGCATCGCTCGATCATATCCCCCTGGAAGTGTGACTTTGAAATATCCAAATGGATTGGATATTTTAATTAGTACTGTGGTTGATCCATTCTGTGTTAGAGACTATGCAGAGCGCACTGTCAAAGGACGCACAAGTCATAGAGCAACTGCCCCCCTCTCATTCTTTTTCAATCTTGTGATACATTTAACTGTATGCAGTTCAGGGTGACCATATAAAAACATGATTCATTTGGAATGTTTTGTGTCAAAAAAAATGCACTTTTACAAGCGTACTAAGCGCCCACAAGCGATCAAAAGTTTTTAACAAGCGTACATGCGAAGCAGTCACTTTTGGTGAGCCAATCAGCGTTGATTTTCAGTGCTTCCCTTCCAGGGGTTAGAGATGTACGCGGAGCTAGCAGGCGATACGGCGCGCTGCCCATGGGAGCGAGGCTGTTATTGACCCGATTCACCCAATGTCAGCATCATGATGATCTTGGTTGTGCCATTTTGGGTGCCAGTGTCCATGTGTGTCATACAATGTAGAGTGAGGTTTAGGTGACATGACGCTTACAAGCTCAACCGTAAACTCCTAAGATGATGAGCGTGGCACAGTCACTGCATGTTACATGCATGCAAGCATTGAAAGGAGTCACTACTCATAGAACATATGCTCGTTGTGAAACTAACAGACGTGCGCATGAGGGTTTGAACAAATGCACATTGTATTGTAATAAAAAGCACGGATATACATGTAGTGCAAATAGCTGAACAGCAGCCATTCCAAATTTTAAACTTTTAAATGGGTTTGCACATGGTTTCAAAACTCGGGGCAAATAAGTGCCCCGATCAATTTATACAGCTATGTGCATGTGACTAATAAACTCCCCACCAACGCACATGGATAATTTAGTAGTGTTTGCTGTATAACTTGATTGTGTGTCATTACAGTTGTGTGCAAAGTTTTTTTTAAAAGCTTCTGGATTTGATTGAAATTACATTAAAAACAAATTTCATACAAGTCTTGTAACCGACCTCCTGAAGGAAATAGACATTGAAACAACATTTTCATAACAAAGTGAAATATAGTAAAATGCAAAATAATTAGTTTCTGTGTGGTCCCCCCCCCCTTCCTTGCCCTACAAAAATAAAAAGATAAATAAAATGAATGTAAAATGAAACATTTGTTAAAATAATTTTATATTTGTTCCATGTACAACTAGATAGCTCAAGAGGTATGTACTTTTAATGAAACGTGCATGAAACTGTAAACCCTTTTCCTGTATTGCTCCCACACGTTTTCCCCGAGTCAGACTTTTCACTGTTGCATGCTGGGAGTCTAGTAGTCTGTGACCTTAGGGGTAAGGTAGGGTAACCAAAAATAAACATGGTGGTAGGAAATAACTAGAATCGAAATCTTCAATTTTGTGTGTGCTGTTCCGTTGTCATCAGTCACCCTGTTGTCTGTAAAGAAGAACTCAGTGTAACTTTAGATACTAGAACATATATTGAACAAAGTATTTTGTGTTGGACAACTTCCTTCCGAAAAGTTGCACTGTCTTGTTATACATGTGTAGATGTCCTTGCAAACTGTGGCTGGGAGGGAGCCTTAAAAAGCCATTGAAATCCTAGGCGCAATTTCATAGAGCTGCTTAAGCACAAAAGTTGCTAAGCACAACAACAATATGCTTAATAATATGGTTACCAGGCAAAATAGACGATAGTTCTTTTTCTCAAAAATTCTGCATTTTTTTTGCTTCAAGAAATGACTCAACCCGATCCAATAAAGGAAATAGTGCAAAAAAATTCAAGTATTACAAAACATTACACCCAGTGGGGCTTTTTTCGCAGGTTAGATCACATTACTATCTCGTTGATGGTGCATGTTCAGTTAATGATGCACATCAAAGATTTGAACTGGAAATCTTCATCATTAAATGAGTGAGGATTTGTCCAGTTGTTATCTGCCCGATATGTAACATCCTGTTAAACTTGGCACAGTAGTCTCACATCTACTGAGATTCCATACTGCAGTTGTTTTATAGTTTGTTTTTCTTATTTTTTTACTAAAAACTTGCAATTAATAGGTACTTGTTTTTCTACATGATATATGCAGAGCTGCCAACTATCCCTGAATCTGCAGAGAGTTCCCCAAAAAATAAGCCGATCTTTTCATGTTCTGATGAGCAAATATTGAAAAATCTACCTGATTAAGGAAACTTGTTCCCTAATATGTTGAATGAAATTTTAAATGTCTCCCTGATTGCAAGATGCAAATGTTAAAAGCTCTATCTGGATTGATTAGGTGAAATCCGTTCATTTGGGTGGCCAGAATCATTTTGTGTTAAATGGGGGACAATGTGAAAGAGCGCACATTTTGTGTACCTGGACAGTTTGAATGAGTGAAAACAAGTTGAACATTGTTAGAAACTCTTCAAAAGGTTTTAAATATCATGTTTGTCACAACACTTACTGTGCATTTTGTGTTTGATTTGTATGTGTTTTGTGTATAATTCAACGTCGACCAGTCACTCAAAGCCCTGTAGATTACAACTTACAGGTTCGCTGGTAGTTTTCCCTTCTGTTTACGCAACTGGTGTGGTGTTTTATTGCATGCATTTAAATCCATATTTGCAATGTATGTTATTTTCAAAACCAATTTTCAAAAGCACCAGACTGTTTTGGAATATAGCTTCACAATGAATCCCATCGATTTGTGTGTACAGTGTACCAAAATAGCTCTGAAGACTTGTACAGTGTAATGTTTGAAACGTCAAGACCACACCTACCGTTTTTTTTTCAGAGGCAACACTCCTTCCCCAAAACAGATTTAACCAATGGTTATACCTGCACGTTTACTAGTAAAAGTTACTTCCTGTTAACTTTTTTCCTTTCATGCAGTCCTGGATTTCCCAGCCCATCTCTTCGGCATTGACAAGGAGCTGTTGCGCTCCAAGCTCATCAGCCGTCAGATGGACAGCAAATGGGGAGGGCAGTCAGAATCCATCAAGGTGACATTAAACACGGAGCAGGCAGTGTATACTAGAGATGCCCTGGCCAAAGCTGTACACACGAGGGTCTTTGACTTTCTAGTGGAGGTGAGATGACGTCTCAGTGCAACCTTCTGGAATTGTTTTTTATAAGTGTATCATTTTATAGTAGTATAAAAGAGGTGATGACGAGTCCAACACTGGCTTCCTCTCTAAGAACGTATCATCTTCAAGTTGTAAACCATTAGTACATCACGTATAAATGTTTGGATGAAAGTGCTCCTCCGTACCTCACTGAACTCGTCACTCCATACCAGCTAAATCACACACTCCATTCCAGCTCAGATACAAGGATTCTTACAAAACCTCAAGCCAGATACTCTTCATCTGCCAAATGCTTTTTATGCAGCTGCTCCCAAACCTTTGTAGCAATCTTCCTTATCGAATACGTCATGTCATTTCACTTACTGAGTACAAACATCCCTTTAAACTCACTATTTTCAGACTTATTTTGCTTGGGCTATTTATCTCATTCTTATTCCTTTTGTATTGTTGATTGTTGTAGTGCTATTTTTTGTAAAGCATTGTGATGCACCTTTTTTCATAAGAACACAATATACATTGTAAGTGCTTGGACTATTATTATTATTTTTGTTTTAACACCAACTTAAACAGAGCTACCAACTCTCCCTGCAAAAAGTTCCCTGAAAATAATCCAATCTTTCCATGTTTTGAGGAACAAATATGAAAAATCTCCCTGATTATGGAAACGTTTGCTCTATTATGTTGAATTTAATTTAAAATATCATTCTGTTTGTTGTACAAATCTGATGCAAATGTTGGCAGCTCTGCCCTAAGCATCTGTGCACTTATTTTTTTGGACTCATCAATTGACTCTTGCACACTATTACAGTCAACTCTGGTAACAAGGGCCCTATTTCATAGAGCTGCTTAAAGACACTGGACATGTTTGGTAATTGTCAAAGACCAGTTTTCTCACTTGGTGTATCCCAACATATGCATAAAATAACAAACCTGTGAAAATTTGTGCTCAATTGGTCATCGAAGTTGCAAGAAAATAATGAAAAGAAAGAAAAAACACCCTTGTTGCAAAAATGTGTGGGCTTTCAGATGCCTGAAAAAGGCTTCAGGCCTGAAGTCTTTTCCAGATTCAAATATTTTTAAGTGAGAAATTACCTCTTTCTCAAAGACTACGCTACTTCAGAGTGAGACGTTTCTCACAATGTTTTATACATCAACAGCTCTCCGTTGATTAGTTTAAGGTGCTTTAAAACCTCCTCCATCTTCACTACTCAGACGTCCTCTTTTGTCTTTTGTCCTTTGTCTCTGTCACCCTCTAGTCTATCAATCAAGCCATGCAGAAGGATCGAGAGGAGATTACCATCGGTGTCCTGGACATCTACGGCTTTGAGATCTTCCAGGAGAACGGCTTTGAGCAGTTCTGCATCAACTTTGTCAATGAGAAACTACAGCAGATCTTCATTGAGCTCACGCTAAAAGCAGAGCAGGTATACCTTTTGCTGTGCAGGGATGAGATTTGTCAGACTTTTGTCTGAATTCAGACTTTTTATATCAGCCATGAGAAGATGAAAAAAGCCTGTCATTTTTCCACCTAAAAGAAAGACTGCCCTTTGATCTACTTCACTAGTGCTCAGGACACTGTTCCTAAAAGCCCTTTGAATTCCAAACCCTCCCTAGGGGTTACCAAAAGGTAGAAACGCCATCAAACATCCTAAAATTTGGATCAAACTTGTTGTTTCAGACACTTTTTTGCCGACTTTTTTTGTGTGTGTGAAATATTCATTGTTCAAAAACTAGTTGAATTTATTTATGTTTTGTTTTAACTCCTTTCCGATTAGTTTTTGATAACATGTTGAATCATTACCTTCCTGTCGAAACTTGTGGTTATATAGTCTTACATAAACTACATGTAAATTGGCTTGCTTAGTACTTTCATTTTCTGTTCTTATGAAAACGATGTGATATCCTGTGTAGAGGGTGTTGTTATTGTAATTAATATCAATATTATTAAGGTAATGAAATCAAGTATGCCTCACTAGTGAACTTAATCACTGTAGCTCGCAAGCCTAAGGAAACCTGTAAACAATGGTGCTTGCTACGTGTATTTGAACCAGAAACACCAGGGTTACTCTTAATGTCCCATCCAAATGACAAGAAAAGAATCCTGCTCAAGGACACAAGTGCCACAACCGGGACTCAAACACACAATCTGCTGATCAGAAACACAAGAGCTTGAGTAGTGTGCTCTTAACCGCTCGGCCACAACACAATTATTACAGTTGTTATTACCCCATTTGGCCCTAGGTATGTCAATTAGTAGGGGACTGTAAACAAAGCCAGCAATCTGTCTCTCCGGAAGACCCTTTCCTCAAAAATAATGGTTACGAAAATTAGGGGACTTGGGCATAATAATGCGGAATGAAATCTTTCCTGTCTGTTTGATTATCAACTAGAAACCCAAAAAGGGGTCCTTTTCCAAACCTACTACATCTCGTGCTAAAGCTTTTTGCAACAGTTTTGTTGTTGTCAAGCCTTCAGCCTTCAGCATTGAGTCTTCAGCACAACTGTCCAAACAAATCTTTTGTACGTCTGGTACCTCGACTCTTGTGTGATATAACCCCCAATTGATTACCACACACACAGGAAGAGTATGTGCATGAGGGAATCAAGTGGAACCCTATCGATTACTTCAACAACAAGATCGTGTGTGACCTGATAGAGGAGAAGAAGGTATGGAAAAAAGCAACCTTGTCAAACATTCTATTCAGTTTTTAAGATACCAGGCATCTTCAAGGCATCTTCAAAGTTCAAGTTTTTCATATCGATGGTACTTATGTATCGATTAACTGTTGTTATTTCCAGGCCTGGAATTACACTGAGGCCATGGAGGCTCTTGCTGCTAGTCTTGGCCTCAGTGCTCCATCAAAAGCTTCCTTTAGACTTCATGATTTTGCAATTAAAGTGCCCTGTGAAAATTAAACTGGCCTTGCCCTCTCAAGAACGAAAATCCAGGCGTGTTTCTTGCAATTTTTTAACCAACTTTAGACCATCTCTGTCAGTTTCCCCTTTGGTTTATTACTTGAAATTAAGACCCTCTAACATATCAATTAAATATTGTTATTTTCCTGCAATCTCTGCAAGAGATCTGATGCGCCATGCTGTTGTCAATCATCTTGCTGTCAAACATTTATAGTTAGTTTCTTTCAATCTTGTATCAGCTTAAGACCAGTTGAGATATAAATTAAATATTGTTATTTTCTTGCAGTCTCCACCAGGCATAATGAGTATTCTGGATGACATCTGCGCTACAATGCACGCAAAGAGCGAGGGCGCCGATGATAAGCTACTGCAGAAACTGAACGGATCGGTTGGTACCCATCAGCACTTCCAGGGTTCCGGCCAAGGCTTCATCATACACCATTACGCTGGCAAGGTGAATGAAAATACATACTTGAAGTGGCAATGTTACAACAAAAACCAAAAACACTTGATACAGTTAACAATAAGATGCTAAGAAATCAGTCACAGTAATAATAATAATAGTGGCTTCTCATATCCGTCACTCGGTGACACTCAAGGCACTTCAACAGTCAGTATTTTCCTGCAAGGTATGTGTAGCTCTGTTTTGAAGTATGAGACCTTTTCTGTTACATAGCACCATGTAATGGTTTACAAGGTGCTTTGGCGCAATATGCAGCCAATCAAACCAGGAACACCGGAGCAAACCCCTTCTCTTTTCAATAAGTGCACTGGGTTATTTTATGTGCATTACACAACACACTGGATCAACAGCTTTATGTCCCATCCAAAGGACAAAGCAATAATGGTTAAGTGTCTGTTTAAGGACACAAGAGTCACAACCAGGACTCGAACCCACTCTCTGCTGAACAGAAACACCAGAACTTGAGTCCGGTGCTCTTATCGGTTCGGCCACGACACGCTATAGTAATCCTCCTATTAGATTTATTATGGGGTTTTCACATTCGTCTCCACCAAAGCCCTCTTTTAAACTGCTGCTAATGACTTCAAATTGATTGGAAACCCCCCCCCAAAAAAACACAAAAAAACAAACAACAACAACAACAACAACAACAAAACAAACAAACAGTTGCTTATTATTTATGGGTTCTTATATATCACAAATATATCTTAGTCACTATATCAAGGTACTTAACAACATTATCCATGTTCATCATATTTATATTTATTGTTGTTTATTTCTGGTAATGAAACCAAGGATGGCTTGTAAGTGAACTCTGTCACCATAGATCGCAAGCCTAAGGAAACCTGTTAACAATGGTGCTTGCTCTGTGAACCAGAAACACCTGTGTAAACCCCCTACTCTTCCACAATAAGTGTTCTGGGTTCTTTAACCTGCACTACCAATCCTAGTACACGGCACTTGAGGCTTAATGTCCCATCAGAAGGACAAAATAATTGTGGTAAAGTTTCTTGCTCAAGGACGCAGAGGGAAGTTGGTTTTTGGTGAAACCACAAAAAACAATAACAATTCCCTACCTGTTCATGGTTATTTTGTTTCAGGTGACGTACACAATTAACGGCTTCTGTGAACGGAATCGAGATGTTCTGTTCCCTGATCTCATTGAGTTGATGCAGTCCAGTGATAAGTAAGTCTTGTTTTTCTTTTGTAGATCATAGATTACAAAAATAAAACCCCAATTCATTCTTTGCTGTTGCTATTCACACTAAAATTATTATTTTTTCCTTATGTTTTTTTTTTCCCTCCAGCCCTTTTATACAAAGTCTGTTTCCAGAGAAACTAGGGGCATCTGAAAAGAAAAGGCCAACGACAGCGTCAACGAAAATCAGAGTAAGTTGAACCTTCAGTATCTCAGAAGAAATTTGTGTTAATTGAACTTATTGCTAACTACAAGATTTCACAGTATGTGTTTCAGGGTTCTGTACACTTGTCAGACTAAGTGCTTAACATTTTTCAAAGCCTAAATAAATGGGGAAAAAGTTATAAAATTTTAATTCCACTACAGCTACTTTTATCACCAAGTTTTAAAAACATTTAAAGACAAGTTTTTGTAATTTGTTAAACTATGAGGCCAATTTATGTAGAATTTATAAAAGGGTGTACAAGGTTTTGCGGCACATTTAGCAGCCATTGCTAGAAATACTGTGGCAAGCCCTCTTCTCTTAGCGATAAGTGTAACTGGGTTCTTTTACTTGCGTTACACAACACAAGGGTTCTTTTATGTGCATGAGACCTGCGGCTTTACGTTCCGTCTAAAGGATGAAGCAATAATGATTAAGTGTCTTGCTTAAGGACACAAGTGCCAATAATTTTAAATCACACTCTGCTGATCAGAGACACCAGAGCTTGGTGCTCTTAAGGGGAGGGTTTACCTTTGGTAACTACAGTACTCCAAACATTAATAAGCATAAAACTAATTTGATAAAGAGCACTAGAGAGCTGTGGATGTTACTTATGACCCCCTTTGAAATTGTTCACCTTAAAATGTAAATCTGAGAAATACTTAAGGCATGAAGTCTTACTCAGGCAACTGAAAGCACACAGTTGTATGCAACAACAAGGGCGTTTTGTTGTTGTTGTTATTTTCTTGCAATGGCGATGACCAATTGAGCCTACATTTTCACAGGTTTGTTATGTTATGCACTATGTCGAGATTCACCAAATGAGGATACCGGTCTTCGACAATCACCAAAAGTGTACCCTGCCTTAAACCGCTCGGCCGTAACACGCTATCTCTCTGTCCTGTTACAGACTCAAGCTAACCTATTAGTCACCAGGCTAATGAAGTGTACTCCACACTACATCCGCTGCATCAAACCAAACGAGACCAAGAGACCGAGAGACTGGGAGGAGAAAAGGTAAAGAGCTGGAGAGCTTTCACCTTCAGCTAATGAAGCATGTACTCATCTTTATTAAAAACTTGCTGCACACTAAACCACGCCCCATGGAGGGAAAGAACAAAGACAAGATCAAATTCAACCACAATTTTATCCAAAGATGGTAGCAGTTCAGATAAAACACACATTTTGTCAGGGGTGATTGGTACCACTACTACATGTAGTACACATTTTGGACGCTCTACCAAATACGTTGTAGCCCTATGTTGGTGGTCTCTTTATTATGTCAATATCTTTGTTTGGAAGCCATACAACCAACAGTTGCCGCGCTGCCAGGGATCACAACCCAGTTTCCCTTGTGGTTTATAACTTCAAATCTAAAATGAGGCCGTTTTTGTCTTATTGAAGGTTGCCTGTATGTGTGACACGGCATACTGGTCCTTGGCTCTGACGTCACACGTGGCTTCTTTAGCCTGTGGTCGGCTATTTTGTGAAGCAAATTGCGAGTAAAGATATGGTGTGCCTCTAACCACTTGCGAAATAGCACCAAAATGGCACCAGCATGATTTATAGGGTGATAGCGTCAAGTGAATTGGATAAACAATGGAATTTTTCAATGAGGGAATTTGTCACAGTCTGTTTATCTTTCCTTGTTTGTTTGATTGTAAATTACAGAGTCTACCATCAAGTAGAGTATCTTGGTCTGAAAGAGAATATACGAGTCAGACGTGCTGGATTTGCTTACCGGAGAGAGTTTGATAAGTTTCTAAGAAGGTGAGATATTCGTACTAGCCTTGGCAGGGCGGGGTCGGGGATGGAGAGTTGATGTAGATTATTTTAATTTTTAAATATACATAATAACAATGACAAGTAGTTGTTGTATAGCACATTATACAATAACATATCAATATGGTTTACATAAGTGCCGCTGGTCATTGGGCCAACAACATTCCTGTAGTCTTCCTCAGATCCCTGGGGAGTATACAACCCTGAGCTGCCATGGTGCTCCAAAGATTTTTTCAAACACAATATCAACCTCTGCCCATTCATACCTCTTGGCGAAGAGAAGCAATTACAGTAAAGCATAATGCTCAAGCACTCCAGTGCCATGACTGGGTTTCAAACCCACACCTCGCTGACTTAACCACCAGAACTGGAGTCTGGTGCACATAGACCGCTTGACCATGACACGCTGATAACCAATTTCTTGAACGACAGTAAAACAAAACCAGTGATGTCGCAAACAGTTTTATTCATGAAGAAAGAGTGGTGCCCTACACCCTCCGCTCCATGCACACTGCTTGTGTATTTAGTGTTAACCATTTCACATGACTTTCAGGTACGCCGTGATAACGCCAGAGACTTGGCCACAGTGGAGTGGAGACGTTCGATCAGGCATTAAGCATCTAATGAATGCTGTTAACATGGAGCCGGACCAATGGCAGCTTGGTAGGACTAAAGTCTTCATCAAGGCACCAGAGTCTGTAAGTACCCAGTACCTGGTCTTGGAGAGCCCAATAGCCAGTCTTGGGAAAACCCAGTACCCAGTCTCGGTATGCATAGAAACTAATTTTGGAGTACCCGGTACCCGTTAAAGAATACTCTTCAACTTTGGCTTTAACAAACTTTCACATTACCAAGTCATTTCCTTTCTTAAGAGAAGAATGTTGAAATGCAGTGCATGGAGTTAGACACCTCCAAGGCCACTACACGTGGTTGCTGCTAGGCAGTACTCAAAGGGTTGCACCACTAAGTAACTGTATTAAAGGGATTGTGCACTAAAGTTGCCTGGGCTCGACTTCACAAAGCACTAAATTTTCATCTTAAGATCAGTTGCCAACGTAATAATAGTAATTTGTATTGTGACATCACACCTTGCTATGCAATTAAGATTGATTCGCAGTTAAGATCAGTCTGAATGCTTTGTGGAATCGAGCCCTGGTCACACATAGAAACAGACTCAAGAGAAGAGATGAAATGGGGAAGCCATAACCATCGTTGTTCATGTTTCAGCAGCTAAAAATAGCTGTTCACTAAACATTCTCATTATTTGTTTTCAATACTTGACTTCTGCAGCTGTTTCTCCTGGAGGAACAGAGAGAGAGGAAGTATGACTACTTTGCACGCATCCTCCAGAAGGCATTCAGACGTTTCAATGCTCACAAGTACTATCTCCGCCTTAAGGAACAGGGTAAATATTGCCAACACGTTTTGTCATGTGTTGCAGCTACCCCCAAGGGGTTTGTGTTTAAAATACAGAGAAGTTCAAGTTCAGGCTGTCTGAGACTGGCTATTTACTTCATTCGGTCCCACCAGTCTCATTCACGACCGCTGGGACAGGCTGATGAGCTTGCACAAATTCTTGTTCAGGATGCAGTGATGCATGGTGGGATGGGAACAATTGTACTGCAGTTGGCGCAATGTGCACAATCACAACATGTATACATACGATGAGGCTGAATGGCTAGTGTAATTGAGCTCTTTATACCAAAGTAAGAAGAATGCTGCGATAGAGCCCTACTATAGTACAAGACGAAGAATGACAATAATTATTTGCAATGGATTTACACAACAGAGCTACATTATATTGATAGTCAAATCTTTCATAAGCAAAAAGAGGTGACGAAGGGGGGGGGGGGATTATTAAGTCCGGGGGAATGGTCCAATGCGCATGTGTATACGTCAGCCAATCCCAGCGCCTGATCATTTTGGTTTCTGTCTTCTCTCTGCAGCCTCTGATCTTCTGTACAACAAGAAGGAGAGGAGACGCTACAGTTTGAATCGTAACTTTGCTGGTGACTACATTGGGTTTGAACAGAACCCGGCATTGCAGGCTCTGACCGCACGCAGGGAGCGCATCGAATTCTCAGATAAAGTCAACAAGTTTGATCGCCGCTTTAAGGTAAATTCACCACTGAATGGTCGCCTGAACAATGTTTTTTCTTTTTTTTACTAATCACGAAGCTCTTTCAGCCACTATTGAAAACCACAGACCTGCTGTCTGAGCTGCCTTAGCTAATGTCAAACAGTTAAAAGAATCTGTCGGCAAATCACTGAACGTGTTTAGAAACTGCCACCGAACACTTCAGTTTTTATAATTTGGGCTTTTACAAACCTCCACCATACGAAGTCATATTCTTTCTTACGAGATATATATGCAAACTATGACTGCAGAGAACCACTAACAATGAAGCACTTGTTGTGCTGCCCAGGTTGACAATCACAAGACCTGTCTCACAACAACAGACTTGGCTAACTTTACTGAGATTTCCTCGTTGACAATGACCTATTGTTCAAATGCTGGTGTCAGTATTAAGAGTGCATGCCTTTATTATCGAGAGACATGGTATATCATTTGGGCTTTAACAAACTTCCACTATAACTAGTCACTGACTTTGTTACAAGATAAACATTCACTTTATTCTTAAAGGGTGTGAACAACATTGGTATTTTTGCCAAAGACCTGTATCCACACTTGAAGTGACCCAACATGTACATGAAATAACAAACCTGTGAAAGTTTAAGCTCAATCGGTCTTCGGAGTCATGAGAAAACAGTGAATAACCCCATTATTTATGTTTGAATTTTTTTTAAACGTTGGGTTTTATCCTGCAGGATATAGGCTTTTGTTTTACTCATTTCCTAAAAACTATGGCGTTTCAAGCAAAACTATTTCAAGGGAAGTTTTCCACCCTGACCATGACCATGGCCATCTTTATTTATACCATATAACTTCTGAGCAAATCTGTGAAAATTTATATTTTCAACTCTACCAATGTTGTACACACCCTTTAAATCTATCAA
>JAUELU010000008.1:8442852-8452932 GCA_032357145.1 Evasterias troschelii
GCATCTGAAAGCACACAACTTTGTGTGACAAGGGTGTTTTTTCTTCCATTATTATCTCGCAACTTCGACGACCAATTCAGTTCAAATTTTCACAGGTTTGTTATTTTGTGCATATGTTGAGATATGTTAACAGCTGCCTCGCTGTTCAGCGTTGGGCTATGTTCAGCGTCTTCTGCTGATTTACCCCGCGCTACGATGAATACTGTTCATATACAAATATGCTTCGAGTGCTATGGTTAAAACTATAACGACTCCCGAGGTGATCCCCCGGAGCGTTCTATTTTCCCGAGGCGCAATAACCATAGCACGAGTAAAAGCAGTCAATATTATTTGTTTTATAACACCCCAACAAACTATTTATCATCCTTGTCCACGTAACGTTCGTACGCACATTTCAGATACACAGATACACAACTGATTGGGTTCGAGGTGGGTAAAAAAGACGTCTAGGTACTGCATGCCATGTGATAGTACGACGACTATCACACGGCAAACGATGCACTATCACATGGCCGCCGGGTTTCATATAGTAAAACTAAAGACATATCATGTGACGCGCTCTAAACCAATCAAAAGGTAGAATATTTGTAAAGGGTGTTATAAAATGTGTTAACGTCTTTGCTGTTCTTTAACAGCTGCCTCGCTGTTCAGCGTTGGGCTATATGTTCAGCGTCTTCTGCTGATTTACCCCGCGCTTTCAAACTCAACAAAGTCTCGATCAGTGATAAAAGTTGAACCACAGGGCAGTGTACATACCTAGCACTTTATTTTTAACACATTCTTTCATTCTGTGGTGCTGAGCATTCTAAATTTACCTTTTCATTGATTCCTTGTCTGCAGGAACGCGAAGAATTCCGATATTATATCAAAAAAAAACAAAAAACAAAAAACAAAAACGAACAAGATCCCAATCTTCATGGTATTCCACGTTCGGTTAATACTCAGTATACTTGGCAGGAATGACTGAATGGGCCCTGCCTCATGGAACAGGAAATTAAGGTCTGCTCTGACAAAGGGGGCACGGCGCTCAATTTCAAGCACAAGCTGAGACGGTATAGAAGGCGGGAGAAGGCAAAAATAATCCCTCCCACCTCTCCTGAAAATAATTTAGAAAACACGACCGTGCTTGTGTATCAAGTATAATACAATATACTGGACAGGGGAATGTTTCAACAGTCGATTGTTACCCACGGCGTTGTGCCAATACTATGATATTAACCTCGTTTTCTCTTATCAAAGCACGCTGTTTTTCACTGGGTAACAATTTTGATACCACCGGAAGTTTATGTACTCTATCCATCTCAGATTAAAACCGGGCCGGCATGATGGAAAGTCAACTTGAGAAAAGTACTCGGTGGAATGTCTGTACACTGACCTACATCTGAGGAGGTACACCACTTTGTGATTACTTATAGTGTGGTGATTTACTCTAGATAGCATCAATCCATCACAGGGACTATAGGCACAGTGGAGGGGGTGAAATGCTTAGCTAAACCCCTCGCTGGGTCCGGCTTTGGCACAGTGTCAAGAGAACGTCATTGCATGAATGAAAAAAACAAAAACTCATCTGCGAGATTGAACACTGTCACCAACCACCATTAAGTAATGCCCATGAAATACGATAGACTTCATTGCTGATGTTAACCCACATTCGTCAGTATAAATGCAATATTAGTGTATTCACGACGAGTGTAGGAAAATCTACAAAATTACATAGTGCGAAATCCTGACCCCTCGGGATGAGGGAATGCCGCGATTTCTCTTCTTTTTCTGAAAAGCAACGCGCGGAAAGCCACGCCGTGCAACTTCAGATTGGGGAAACAGATAATAGAATTGCTCTTATGAAAAAGCAGAGACGTTATCTCTTAATATTATGTCACAATCCTCTAAAGGAAGATTCGAAGAAAAAAATGAAAAAATAATCATCCAGTAATGTTAGAGATCTGTTATACTTTCGTAAGATACCGTTGTTAGGTGAATGAACTCGTAAAGAGCGAGTCCGTGAAGCCTTCCCGACGGCATTGTCAATTCCACCATAAAAAAAGTAGGCATTAGTATGGAATTATCTGTGGTTCTTACACAATCTTCAAATACAGATGGGCAATAACGGAACAACAACAACAACAACAACAACTTAACAACAACAACATCATCATCAAACAAACACACATAACAAACTTAAGTCAGCAGTGAAAGATACATGTGTATACAAATAAATAAACAAATCGTGAACTGTTTAATGATTTGAGTACTGGCTGATAGACAGCATGAATTGTTTTTCTCTATATCGGACTTTATTTGCAAAATTGACTCCAGAGTGTAGTTTATTCACACACTGTCGGACGAGCCTCCCTTAAAATGTGAAGAATTACAAATCTATATCATTGTTGCAAAGAACCAGTTTGGAATTGCAGATAGATCACTTAATGAAATTAGGGCTTTTACATAGTTACAATGCCCAGCTAGTAATAAACTCCATGTCACCGGTGATGTTTCCCCTAATTCTCTCTTGTTTGGGTTTACGTCCCCCACTTACGAACCATCGATTTGTCCCTCTAATGATTTTTGCAGACTCCGGTGAACCGTTACGCCCGACTCATAATCGTCAAAGACCTATAGTCATCAAATTAAATTGCGGGGATTTCATTCTCTCCATAGAACCATGTCCCCTCACCCACATTACCCCTCTCTTTCTATAACCAATTTACCATCTATTCTTTCAAGCATCTAATCTTTATTTACTTCCGTCTGTGAAGAATTTATGTCTAGCTCGAGCTTATTAGTAACTTTTTCAATTAGTATAGCTACTATTTTTTTAATAATTGCTGCAAACATTATTGGCATCCATCATTGGCACAAAACATCGTAATTAGATAGCCTGCTGAACATCTGATGTCATCACTTCGAAGCTTGTGATGCCGGCTTTCCGAACTATTATAAGCTTCGAGCTATTACAATATCCTATTCTTAAAGAACATAAGCTTGTTGTTTCAAACAGGAAATCGCTCTCATTGTGATATCCTTGCAAAACCTTTCCTAAGAATATAGGCCATCACAGACTTCATTTAACCAACTGCATGACCGAGATAAAGAAACAGATGGTTGAGAAAACCCCTGCCTGGCGTTGCGTTATATACCGGGACCTCATTAAATTCTATGAGTGAGCCGCGAGCCGAGAGCTCCTCCTGAAAATCCCCCTTCTTTCACCGTCTTAGGTATAAATGGAATTGAGATGACGACTTCAGGCCGTCCTCAATCTTTCCGGAGTTTTGAGCCGGCACATATTATCTGAGGAGATGTACGGATCACGTTCCTAACAGACAGTCACTGTTGCTTGCACAATTAATTGGTTTTACCGAATAACACACTATTTAGAACGCGCACGCAACCCGAAGCGAGCGTGACCCAAGTTGTATCGCTATAGAAGGCGCTACCAAACTAAACTGTTGACAGAATAAAGTTTTTAAAAGATCACTTTGTGTAATTAATCACACGATTTGCCCGAGTACATTAACTACGCAACGACGTGGCAATTACACACTCTCGAAGTTTGTATGCAGCTTTAAAGATGAAACAGTCGAGTCTTTATTCAATGCCCTATAAATTGTAAATGTTTAACAAGTGTTTTTGACATCTCTAAGCATTATCTTTAGTCGTAATTCAATCATGGCTTATATTGTCTTTCTCTCGTGGTACATTAAAGAGGTTTGGCAAGTCTACGGACACGGGTTCAGTTACGGATAAAAAAAAACGATAACCTTAACCCTTTTGCGTTGGACACACTTCATATTTTGTTACGGATAATACGACAACCGAAACCTTCACGCTGGATGCACGTCAGATTTTTTTACTGATAGTACGACAACCGTAACCCTTCACGTAGGACGCGCTTCATATTTTGGTACGGATAGCCGTAACCCTTCACGTAGGACACGCTTCATATTTTGGTACGGATAGTACGACAACCGTAACCCTTCACGTAGGACACGCTTCATATTTTGGTACGGATAGTACGACAACCGAAACCCTTCAGGTTGGACGCACGTCAGATTTTGTTTCGCAATCGTAGAGTTACGCGTTACTTGTTTCATGCACTCTGAAAACAATCCCGGCTCAGAATTTAGATTTCGGGTCCAAGGGGGGCATGACCCCGACTTCCGCCCCGGGTCCAAGGGGGCATGACCCCGACTTCCGCCGAGTCAGAATGACACGGAAAGTGGTCAAAGAAATAGGATTTAAACTCGGGACTCTGCGTCATTTGACCCATTTCTGATTTATTGTTCCGGGTCAGGCCCCACGGAGTCTGCAGGGCTGGATTTCACAAAGAGTTCAGATTGATCTTAAGTGCAATTCGTTCCTAATTGCTAAGCAAAGTGTGATGTCACAATACAAATCACTATGGAAATACTGACAACTCATCTTAAGATGAATCTTAGTGCTTTGTGAAATCCAGCCCTGGTTCTGGGTCAATTACGACTCGGAATTGTTTATATTGTGTGGTCGCTAGCGTTCACCATGGCGCGCCGATGCCAAGGAGTGAACGAAGTAGTCCGCATCATACTCGAAAACACCACAAAGATATTGTTGTTATCCTTCTTTCCCCTCAAAATACACCATACCTTAAACAGGGATATAGTAGGAGATGTTGTTAATGCATGGCATATAAACAACTAAAATCCTGCAAAACAGTATCCGTTTTTCAACTACGTGTATAAAATAAACGCACGTGCCCGTTGTTAACGTGCATGCAAAACATAGAAGCTACGATTACGCGTCACGTGAACACCCACAGTGTAGACGTACACGTAAAGGTCTCTGCGTAATGCACCCATAGACTTGTGAAACCTCTCTTATGTCGTACTTTTACAAACATAAACGGAAGCACTCATCGGAAAGCATCGAGTGTACACTCCAGGGTAGCCTACATCACACATCGATGTAGGGGTAAAAAATATAATAATATCATATCCAATGTTATGCCTTAATCCACAAAGCTTATTCGCTTCACTTGTTCCATTGATCGACGGTATGCTTTTAGGAGGAAACACAGTTCCTTAATTTGTCCGGTGAATCTGGGAGATGCCTGTTAACCACTTGCATCGATCATTCTAATAATGTTTAATGTTATTTCAGGCTCTCTTATTTTGGGTCTTAAAGTAATGTATAAAGCCTGTAAGTATCTGAATTATGGCAACATGGGGCTCAGCTGCTTCTCTGTGTGTATATAGCGGATACTCTAATCTATAATGAGGCCATATTGTTGTTTTGGTAATGACATAACACCAATGTTGTCGCAAAAATGCGAACCCAGAAACTGGAGAGAAAAGCGCAAACAAGAATGTTTGCTATGAACTAGAAACCTGGGACTGTACTTCTCTACTCGTTCACAATTAAAGTTCTGTGCCCTTTCAGCTTGTCCAAAGCGCACCACCAAATGCAGAAACAACAACCTCACCATGGTTAAAGGTTCTGCTTAATAAACAAAAATGCATCTCCACAGAAAATCGAGGCAATGATTCAAACGCGCATTCTTTAAAAATGCGCACAACAATGTACATAATTGTTTTCATCGGGCATAATAATATAATCTCCTCAAACTTCCTGAATTCTCTTTGATGTTTGAGCGTACAATATCAAAAGTGCGTGTATGATGGCTATTAGAAAGTATTAGGGGCTTAAATAAGACAAGATTGCGTAGTAATACCAACGTGCCACAATTTGACACTTTACTTGTGCCAACTCAGTCCAGGTAATTATTTCTGATAAATGTCATATTTAAGAAAATTGTGTTCGAGTCTGATCTGATTTCTCTGTCATTTTCAGATAATTATATTGGCATAACACTGTAATAATTACAGTGAGTGTGTTTAACACCCATTTGGTGCGCACCTTTTATCTTAACTGCGTTGGTTCGACGTCAATTACTTTAGCTGTGGCCAATTCATTTAACACGAGACGTTTTGTATTAATGTACTGCTGTCATAAACCAATTTTGAAAAGTTCCCCTTTTTAACCGTACTGTGCTACTGTGTGAAACATAACTGTGATGTGACGCAGATGGCCAAAACTTGAAGCAACGTGTCAGAGTTGTGAGTTGCGACATAAAGGGGGATCAGTTTTCGTTGTTGGAGTGGTTGCTGGACGCCATTTTCGGTCTTAAATGTTGCAAAAACCAATGTGTAGTCTAGTCTGGCACCAAAAGTTGCACCTTCTAATCGCAAGGCGTCGATTCAAATCACTCTCAAATCACACAGCTCCGTGTAGACCATGTTACCTTTGTTTTATACAGAGTGGTGACCTTGTACATTCTAAAGCATTTCCTGACGGGCAAGATACACAGGCTATATTGGAAAATTTACATTTTGTGTCATAATTTTCACATGAATTCAAAGTTTACAAAAGCAACAGCTGTAAAACTTTTGAGATGTCCCCCCTTTCTTCATATCAAAAGTTGAGAAAAAAAACAGACAGTGCAATCTCCATAAAACATAAGATTTGTTGTATTCTTTTATTGAGCTGTGTACAAAATGTGCCTGCAGGAAGTCCAGGCTCCGTGGCTCGCTTTTAAACATGTGATGCCACAATGTGATGTCACAGGTCACATTGACTATATATAACGGGGCAAGAGCATTATTTTCAGTTACTCTTCTGTTTGCTGGGATAATTGCCAGCAGCATTAACACTCCATCACCACAAACTCCAAGATGGTAAAGGTCTTTCGATTCCACCTGCAAGGTGAAGGTCTTTCGATTTTACCTCCTTATCTATATCATCCCACGTAGGAATCAAGCTTCATCTTTATGCGCCTCCTCATCCAGTTTAAGTCAGAAGAACTGGATATAATGTTATCAGTCTATCTGACCAACTGCCTTCCTGGGTGGGTTTATCTATTTCTCAATCTATTATACTACGTTGGGGGAAGATCATCGACTTAAACCACACCATATGTCAATGTACCTCTCAAACATCAACACATCAACATTTAGCTTATAGAGCACCGGACTCTAGTTCTGACGGCTGCGTCATCAAGGTGTGGGTGCGAATCCCGGTCATGGCGTATGTGTCCTTGAGCAAGACACTTTCTCTCCACCCAGTGGCGAATGGGTATACCTGTGAGGGCAGATATGGTTCTTGTGGTTGATTTAGTTTGGTGCTCCACATATTTGGCAGCACAGGCTGTACTCTATAAGATGGCCCGGTGACCAGGGGTAAACATTTTGGAGTGCCATAAGCGTCGTGAGTGACGGATTTGAGCGCCGTATAAGAAACCACTATTATTTCTATTAGTATCTGTCCATTATTATTCTACTCTATAATGTGTCTGATCAGACCCTTGTCAGACCCTTGGTGTGATTGTCACTAATTCAAAACAGTTCGAGTCAAGCTATACTTGTTTTCTCCATTGGGCAATTCATCCCACCAGTATACTGGGTAGGGATTACTGTTTGTTAATAATTACTGCAGTAATTATTAACAAACAGTAATCCCTACCCATTTACCTATACTATTCAATCTTACTCACTTAATACATGTATAAATGCGTCAGGCTCAATACTTGCGTAGTCATGTTCTGCCGAAATTATCGCTTTTGTACGAGTTTGTCTGTTTTTGAACTACTTTCGGAAGTTGTTCATTATATATAAATCATTGACCAACCGAGGAAAATCGCACATGGGGATAGTGTCTAGCCGGTATATATCATTGATCAGTATAGCTTTAGAGGCACTGTACACGTTTGGTAATTTATACTCAAAATATATTTTAGCATAAAAACTTACTTGGTAACGGGCAACGGAGAGCTGTTGATAGTATAAAACATACTCCCTACTCCCTCTAAAGTAACGTAGTTTTTGAGAAAGAGGTAATTTCTCACTAAAATAATAAAAGACTTCTGGCCAGAAGCCTTTTATTCCTATCTGAACGCACACTAATTTGTACAACAAGGGTGTTCTTTCTTTCATCATTTTCTTGCAAATTCAATAACCAATTGAGCCCAAATTTTCACAGGCTTGTTATTTTAGGCAAATGTTGGGATACACCATGTGAGAATATTGGTCTTTGACAGTTACCAAACGTGTTCAGTGCCTTTAAAGGGTCGTTTAGACGTTAATGTTTGGTTGTTAATAAATAGCCTATGCACTTTGACCTCCAGTGAAAGTTAATCGCGGTGTCGATTATGAAAACATCGACTGTTGAATTGACCTACATGTATGATCTCATGTTGCTGCCCCAATCATCTGGAAGCATTTGAAAAATGTGAAGTTTTTTTAAATGCGTCATTCCGTATCAGAAATAACTACTTGAAGTGTTTATACCGTCCAGAAGCCCTTGTATAGTGGGGAAGCGTGTTTCTACATCAAATATTATGCCAAAGTTCTATCAAAATACAAAAGGTATTATTTATCTCTCAGTAAAAACAGTGAACCATATATGCGGTGCTAATGGCGAAACTGTCGATGGGGTTTGAACACTCTAAATTTGTCGGTGTCAGAGACCGAGATTTTGGCGTGGTGTGTCAAGTCGTGCTGATTGAAGACTGGGAAGCGAGGTAGAAAGGCAAAGTGGTATATCGTTTCTGATCAACTCATTCTATCGTCTCCTTAAGGCACAGCGTCCTGCTCTCAGTCTATGCTTGACTTCGTCAAAGTGGATACGTTTCATCACA
Source organism: Evasterias troschelii (assembly GCA_032357145.1). Lineage (NCBI taxonomy): Eukaryota > Metazoa > Echinodermata > Asteroidea > Forcipulatida > Asteriidae > Evasterias > Evasterias troschelii. Next base: position 8,451,518 of record JAUELU010000008.1, read on the forward strand.
AGCAGTGTGACCTAAATAATTGTCTTGGTCGACTTTCTCTGGCGCGGGGGAAGACCGCGACGGATACCTGCGACCAGGTTTCGAGTATGCATGCTTTACTCTCTATATTCTCTTGATTGAAATTTAACAGCTTATGGTACACATTGTGCACGGCGCGCCAAGAAAACATCGGGTATTTGCCATAATGAGACAATAATGGTAACGAAATCTCGTTCGTGAATAGTTGTTTGCACTATACACGCTTTTCGTTTGAGTCAACACCATTACACATGCAGACTGGAGATACCGGTTGTAGCCTTTGCATTAGTTTCAAAACGAGAAAATAACTCAAACAAAGGCTACATTTTGGTCTATGAAACTAAATCTTCTGTTCAAATTATTATTTATAAAAGTATGTTCATGAATTGTTTCGGAGCAAGACTGTATTAACGAACGACTTTTGGCACAAGAGCTGGGAGAGGAAACACTAGCCCTCTCGCCTAACCACTTGTTTTCTTCTCCACGGTTTTAATCTATTAAAGTGCAACATCATATTGATGCAAGTTCACGCAACAGCTATGCCCTGGTGACTTGGAAGTATTGCTTCAGAAGCGTAAATAAAATAAAGACTTAATTTTCTCCAGTGCCGGGGCTCAGTACTTTTATTCAAATTATCTCTTCATTTCATAAGGGGGTGGAGATTTGTCTCGTTCATGGTCCTTTCGCACCTAACTAGCGATGGATTAAGTACTATCTCCGGCGAGTTCGACCTTTATTATTGCGTTATACCGTCTGAAATCGCCCAGGCCACGGCACTTCGCAAAGGGGAAAATCCGCTCGTCCTAATTGAGCCTGCAATAATAATTCCATTAGGATTTCCTAATTTGTTGTATCAATATTTGGACTGGAAATGCGGCACTTGTTGTTGGAAGAAATCAGGTCCCCGAGGTGGTGTTGTTCACTTTCTTAAAGAAAACCCACCACGCGTACTGTTGATTGCTCAGAACTATCCAGTATTTGAGAACAGACGAGAACTTTACAAAAAAAGAGATTTCAAAAGAAAAGCTCGTCTATCAGGTTTCTTTCAAACACTAAGGTGGGACAAAACTTGATCCGTCAACATTTTGGTAAGGATTGAGAGTCCTCATTGGGAAGGATTGATATATAAACTGTGAAATCCCCGGAGGGTGTAAGCCCCACAGGCGGACTGTTTTGCTTGTTAAAATACCGGCACCGATTGCGACGGATATTTTCTCTATTTTTTGGCGAGGATATCGAGAAGACCCAAGGGTGGCAACACAATATTTCATATAGCAACACATATACCATAGATTGCTGGAAATGTCAAGTTATAGTGAGCCATCGTAACACAAATTAAAATATTCGTTGGAAGACACTACAGCAATTCGTGTATCTTAATTGTTCATGGTTCTACA
>JAUELU010000008.1:8549643-8567757 GCA_032357145.1 Evasterias troschelii
ATCTCTTTACACTTTTGTTGGGCCATGAAACATGATGTATGTAGGGCTTTTCGTTGGGCATTTGGCAAATGTGGGTAATGCTGTATGGGATTTGTGTCTTTGATGACGCAAGCATGGCTGACAATAATGCTTGTAAATTTGCCTATGGTACCGTTTAATATATTTTGTTTTTAAATGAAAATCTGCCATGGGCTTATAGCCAGCTATCTTTCTCGTGACATACTCTGACTATACGCCTTATTCCACCAAAAGGCACCTACACATCACCTACCTTCTCTTGTAACAGAAACAGACATTCTGTGTAATGTAGCAGCGAGTAGAATCAAAGTTAGGAACTATACAGGCCAATCTAAGAAACGTTACCATTACTGTTACTCAAATCGCCTGAAATGACAAACCCACGAGCCTCCTGAAGTTATCAATGTAAAATGGAGATGAAAGAACCAACGGGGAAACTGTTGCGGTTGTAAGTACACTGCTAGCGGTCTATATGCAGCGATAAACTGGGACAAAGACTGATACATTCTCTCTGGCTTTATGGATTTGTGCGGCTGTAACGCTATACTATCGGATGCAGGTGATTTCTGCTGGGCTAGCGGTGAATAGTCGCTCGATCACTCGGGAGGAACAAGAGGCAGGGTTTGGATCCGGCAAAAAGAAAGAGAAACGTGTCGATGAATTAAAGACGCATCCCAACAACGTTTACCGAGAATTCGATTGTTTTAAACTAAACTCTAAAGGAAACGTAGTCTGGTCTGGTCGGTTCACTGCAAATAACTGGGGTGTTAACATTTACACAATTTGTGTTGTCACATAATATAGATACCGAAGAGTAGATCAACATTAACATCACATAGTGTTAAATTAACACCGATGTAATTGTTTTGGCAGAAATGTGTGTTATTTCAACATCCTATGGTGTACATTTTGATACTCTCTTCGGTATCTATGTGACAAAACCCAACTTTAACATCCCGGTTTTTGCAGTCTAACCCCCATCGTACTCCGTGCGACATGTTCACAATAAGTGACCAGATTAGTGAAAGTTACCACCTGTGGTCACTGCTGTCGGCATTTTGAAGATCACCGCTGTAACCCATGCAATACAGAGTTCATCTCTAGAACCCATGCGTTACCAGAATCGCCGGATGATAACGCCAGACGGTGGAAGCAAACATCAGGCGTCTCATAAGCACCCCTAGCCCTCTGTCGACACGTTTCTATTCTCATGGTTGTCGTATACTTAAGGTAGTTTCTGATTAAACTTCTTACACAATGCAAATCTTCAGGTATACTGAATTTGTTTGCTTGATGATTTCTAACAAATCTTTGAATCAGGACATCTTTGAATTTAAGCATTACCGTAATTTCCTGCGTATAAGGCGCTCGGCGTATAAGGCGCAGTAACTGATGAGTATGTATTGGGTACGGGTTGTACCTTTAATACAGTTCTACCTTTGCGAAAATTCCACCTGTCACTGCTGAGTAAAGATTACTTATTGCCTTTCCCGTTGGGTACAGGTTGACCGACAAATTGGATAGCGTTACCCCCGCAGATGTCCCAGTCGATACGTTTGCATTGTTGAAACTCACATTTTCGGTACGGGGGGTGGGGTAGTGGAGAAAGATTGGGGGTGTAAAGGAGGCCTAGATATATATTTGGGTTTTTGTTTACACTTTTTTTTTGGTGTATCTACGTCACATAACAAATGTATTCGAGGTTGATGATTATGAGTATTGGCAGGTTCGAGCCGGAAATTGCTATCGTTGCTAGTTCTGGAAACTATTAGTGGGCAATGAATGCATGTAACATGCTTACATTCGTAGTAAAGGTTTTTTGTATTTTGTGTGTAAAAAAAAAAATATCCATATATATATTGTATCTTGATTCGCGCACCAGCCATGCTAGTCAGCCATTTTGAAATAGTTACACGCAACTTAAATACGCACTCGTTGTTACCAAAGAGCAAGTTCGGTCTGACTAGAGTCGACTAGACATTACAGTAGATCTAGATGTCACTCGAGTGCTGGTGTGATTGAAACAGCTAGTCCAACTTGATCAACCTAGCTCAGGAGCACTGTTTCTCAAGTCAAACAACGAAGTAATTACGTCACTTTGTGAACATGTGGTGTTGGAACAGTAACTCTCTTCGATACGTCGCCGCCATATTGGTTGCCATATTTGCCGAATCAATCGAGTAAAACGCAGACCACGATTGCGTGATTTAAACGGCAAATTAACTAAAGGTTGTTTAATACCCGAACTCGCCCAAATAGACTCCAATGGTCGATGACGTCATGGGCACTTTATGCGTTTCTAATACAATAATGCCATCAATGCATACGTAAAGAAGACTCGTCTCGTCTCGTCTTGACGATGAAAACCCTCTGCTCTGTGATGGTGTCACTGAACATAGTCTCAATAATCTGGCTTTGTTCGAAGCTTCCAGACTCACCTAGTGAGGACCTCATCAACACCCACCTATCGACATGGCGCTGCCGCATCTTAAGATGGATACCGGTGCATTACAAATGCTCGTTATTATGATTATTAAAATCCAACGTCAATATGCGTGAACCAGCTACTCCACTTTTTTCTCAACTTCACTAGCTATACTTAAGGTCCGGCAAAGAAAGATTCTTAAGACTAAACTTTGCATCTTTACAAATGCCTGAATCACACAACTCATTAATGGCTTCAAAACAATGTATCTGGTAAACGTTTCTGTTCTGATTACAAATGGGCGCGTCAATATTTAGACAAAAAAAGAAATAATAATTTTTACTTATAGAATAATCATCCGTAGTAAGCGTAAACATAAATAAGAAATAGTTACATGTTTAATTCATGATCATTAGGAAAACCACAACTTTCAAGTTATTATTATGACCAATATTCTTGTCATGTTTTATTTACATTGTACATCAAAATAAACATTAAATATTTAGAACACAGTAATGACTTGTCATTGACGACAAGTTCTTTATAACTAGAGCTTTCCACCTTGAGGGAAAGTCCGTATAGCTTAGTGACTTTCGATGCAATCAGGTAATAAATTTCAACCAAGGTTGGCAAGAGTTTAAATGAAACCACAAATCTACTGAACTTCTGGGAAATCACCTTAAAGGGACGGTACAGTCATGGCTCAGAGAGAAAATCAAATCTAACTGCACTTATCAAATGCAGTGTAGCTGTTTTTGACAATCAAAGTTGAAAGTGAGGTGTTTTCACAAATCAAAAACTTACGGGGGGTTTTCTTTTACATTATAAATTCCAACAATGACAATGAAAATGACAATAACATCGACAATGACAATAAATTTCATTCTCTGTTCCTCCTCTACTAAATAAAACTATGATATACCAAATTTACAGTTGCAATAATTGCCAGCTGTCATCATTGGATAAACCAGAAATGTGCGAAAAACAAAGGACAATCAACAATGTTAATCAATATTATACAAACAAATACAAGCATTATACCATCTGCATAATAAACACAGCAAAACGTTCAAAATTTTGTGATTTTGTGAAACACTGATCCAAATATCTTTAAACGGTATGCATGCTGTGGAGATAGGCACTGTCGACTTAAAGACACGATCTTGATGATTGTCTCTTTACCAGAGAATGGGAAGCAGACTATAGGTGCAAGAAGTCATCTTGCCTCATTAGAGGAAAGTGATATCCCCTTATTTAATGCAATCAAATAGCTGATCTCTAGTATTATGGTACGTCCTATGGGGATCGGGTTGCGTGGCACTGACGCTGCCATTTTTTTCCTTTTTGTTTCCCCCCTTATATTATTGTGTGTATTATATGGGGTCAAAAAAAGAACAAGATGCGCGACACACTGTCGAGTTATGGTTGATTTACTCTTACTATACCATCTTGCAATGATCATAGAAACACTGATACAGACACAAACTCCTTTAAATCTGTACAGGCCGACATGATATAAGTTCGACCTTAAGCTTTCCTTTTTTTTTGTTTTCTTTTGTTATCATTTTGATTTAGTTTTTGCTTTTTTATTAACTTGTTATGGATTTGTTATTATTATAATAATTTTGTCTCATTTTAAACGCCACAACTTTTCTTTAATAGCAAACATTTGTCAGTAGTGTTTGGAAAATGATTGTTGTTTATTAGGCCTAATGTTTCTGTTATTAGTAGTAATTATTATAATTTGTTTAGTAACTGCTGCTGACCCCAACCCGCCTAGTTGTACATTTGACATGTTCAGTGCATTTTTAGTTTTTCTCACCGGTATTCAAACATTAGTGTTGAAGAAACCGTTTCGGCAAGTAATGGAAAGTCTCCTGCCTAAAACCCATCAGAAAACATCACAAATTTGGACTGGTTTGACGGACTTTGTTTATTTATTTATTTGTTTGTTTATATATATTGTTTTTGCTTTAGTGTAAACTGTAGGGGCCTAGCTATATATGCTTTCCGAAGGCGAACTGGTAATAAACTGTTATCTGAGAGCGTTCATTTAATATGAGATATATTTTCACTGTAAATCCACGTCTTGGTTTAAGTGAGTCATCTGATCTGGAATTGTGGTATGTCACTTATGGAGCTCCGTAGAAAAAAACTCACACCATCATAATGCTACGTATATAGACCCGTGATGGCCATAGCCACTGTCGTAGCCATCAATTCGGAAAAGGACTTAGATTTTTTTCCCGTCCCCTACCCTTTCCCCTCTTCTTTAACAAAATATAATGCAGATATTTTTTTAATGGCACATCTGAAAAACAAATACATCTTTAGTTGTAATCTTACTGGACGTTACCGCCGGAGTCGGTTCTCCGTTCAAAAAGTATCGTTTGATTCGTCTGCTCGTCTATACCACTCTTGAACCCACTTGTCTGTTTTAAGCTCATCGGGGTCAAGTGGTACAGCGATCATTTTAGATGGCTACTTTTTTCAGAATATGTATTTTTGACAATAAATGAAGGAGAATATGCTTGTCTTCTGTTCTTGCCTTTGGGCTTCTCCTGTGTGTATCAATAAATAACTGAGCCGTTTTGAGCTGGGTTGAGTGCTCTTGTATCGCGACGAGTCGTCGCTGTAGATTACACAGCTTCTTGTAGTCTGCACAAAACACAAGAGTGGATGTATACAACTGTAGAGAGTTTGTTTTAATGGAGATCTGTAACTCGCGGACGGTGAAGCTTTCTCAAGTGGGCTCTTTCGGATTAGTCTCCTAAAGAGTAGTCTACCTACGGACAAGAGTTTGTAAACATTAAAGAGTTCTGTACAGGTGCATCTTTCACCCGTGTTTTTAATACTTACATTTTATTCGATCTTAAATTTCCGATCTCGCAATTGACGCGATAACTTGCCATTTACGACTTTCAAGATTGCGGCCAAATCATTCACGTCTTCATGTAGATTCAAAATGGGTTAAAGCACCATCGCTCCGTACAAATTAAATGTACATCACACAAAAAAAGGAATTTTATGTACTAAATTTAACGTGACTAGTAAAACATTTGAATTTTTGAATTAAAGCGAAACTATGTACATCGTTTTACACCTGGACCAAGCCCCTTTTTGTTTTCTTTTTGTTTTCAATTAAAACAAGTTGCTTCAAATTTTCGACAGGCAAAGAGCTTTTTAGAACCAACAACTCACAGAAACGCACCTCGTCTTGGGTCTAGGCATTTTCCTGGTCTGTGTACAACAAAGAATAAAGCAAACAGACAAGACTTTGAATGCGAACCCCCAACCCACCCCAGGTCTAATTCACTTCTAGTCGCTGGTCGCTGATCCAACACGAGAAGCAATTTAAAGTCTCAAGACGGTCTTGACTGCAACCGTTCATAGAAGTCTGACATGGGCCCCCATGGCTGTTCGCGTCTTTAAAGGACCCCGTCCGGTGAGAGGTGTTCCTACGTCACTGGGAAACCATCTGGGAAATTTGACACGGAGCATTTTTTTTTTTTTTTTTTTACCCGAGTGCTAGCTTTTTGCAAATCAACCATTTTCCCAAACAGTGTCCTCTCGCAACTGAAGAATTGGAAGTATGAAGTGCCTGGGAGGATATTGTGATTTTTTTTCCCCCTTCACTTGTGCCAGGTTTCATTTTAATGAAGAGTGCTTCCAGTGCAGTCATGCTGTTCCAATTGAAAACTATTACTTCGAAATACATCTCGTTCTTGAAGCAAACATCAAGTTTTGAAATTCCTTCGTCGTAATCTTTCAGTACTTGTCATCAAGTGACGCTTTCAAAAAAACTTTCTGTTTATTACCCGTTATGCGTAAAAAGTTCCATTAATAATGATTGTTATGGTATGGCTCGTAGTATTACTCCCATAGTGTTTGAAGCACAACAAGAAACACTGGGAACGTACTAGAAGAGGGAACCCAGTTCAGCATTAATACATGTTTACAAGTTCAAAATGTAAGATTGGTTTTGCTCGAGGTGCAATCCTCACACGTTAGGCATTAAAAGCAATCTGCGGACTATTATTTCAGCTTACCGCGGTCCAAATGTTGTCAATGTTTTCCTCGACTGGCGAACAAATTTACGATGTTTTCTCAGTCCAGGGGATGGTGAAAAGCTGGACAAGAGATCTCTTGGAAAGTAACGTAATACATTTAACGGTGTTGCGTGTCCGGAAAATCGGAACGACTATTGTCATGCTATCATTTGGCGAGGTGCCGGGCTGCACGGCCAGGGGAGTTATAATACGATTACGGGATGAGATGGTGGTATCAATTTAAGAATATCCCACTTCGTATTAATTCGGCAGCGGTACACGTGGGGATAACGTGTACACTTAAGCCTGGTTACTTAAAACGCGGTGACTTTTATCAGCTTTCAGAAAAACAGGGGGTGAAAAAAAGAGCCGTTCGTGTTATATTGAACTCTATTTGAAACCTACTTTACACACAAAAGAAAAAACCGGCACGAAAATATATGACCTTATTCTTGGGTATTATGTCTATGCAGTGGCTTATAGTTTGCCTCTGTAAACCGTTTGACCCATTTATACAATTTGCGGTATAATAAAGAGTCAGTAAGTTCTGTATTAGTGGGTGACACAAACCTATAATATATAAACCATCGGCATCATTCATCAGTAGTAAACAAATTGCATCCCTCAATAACTGTTTTCTAACCCCTCCGGGGATCATCCTATTGGTAAATATGAGACATAGACACTCTCAAGGCGCAACAGCTCCGCGTTCAATTAAATAACTACATTGCTATAATTCAAAATGGTTGACAAATATCCCACTCATAGTTAGGGACCAAACTCTCACTGGAGAAGCATTTGACCCATTGAAAAAAAGGTAAACGAGCCATGAATGACCGGCATATACTTACCTCTGGATGACAGACCACAACAGCTTTGTGTAGCGTTCACTATGTGAACACCCGTTTGTTCTGTTCGTTTGAGGAAAATCCTATTCTGCAACACCGTAAAAGACTCTGTGTGGACATGTGAATTAGTCCACAGAGTGTTTCAAGTGACTACATTGTGTGGACCTCTTTTGTTCTCAGGTTCACACTTCGTATGTAACACTTAAACACGACTGGTGTGCCCACTGCCCAATTGATTCTATACTTCGAAAAGTATATATTTAATTGCGTTATAAAACATTCCAACTTAAACTGGTTAGATTCGAAATACAATAATCATGGAACTAAATGAAATTATTACATAAATACCCTTCCTTTCACAATTGGCTCCTGTCAATCGTAAGGACATGTTTACAATATTTTTGTCAATAATTAACAATAATCAAAAATATTTCTATCACATTATGCCTACCCGTTTAAAAATTGGCTCCTGCCAATTGTAATGGGCTTTTTTCAGAATACAGTGTCAATCATAGTTAATGAGTTGTCAAATAGTTGCTTTTCGATTATTATGACTTCTTAAGAATTTGTGGAAAACCAGATGCCTCGCGTAATATCGGTTCATAGTCCAACTTGTGTAGGCCCGGGTAATATTCCGTATCCGCTGTTTTGTACATCTCGTAACGGGGGGACATAATTTCCATGGAAGATTACATTTACAACATCAGCACATTAATATATTAGCTTTTAATGCAATAAAATTGTCTACATTTACCGGAAATCCTTACTGGGTTCTCTTCTTAAAAAATAATTTCGAGGGGTTCGGTTTAAGTTTTCCGCTAGTTCACATTTTTTTATTTGCGTATAGTCAAAACCTTTTTATTTGATCAGATAACACTTTTATTTTGATAAGATCACACACAGTATTTTGAAATTCAGAATAACGCACAGCGAGCTAAACCCATACTGATATTCGGATTTTTCAAATTTTAAACCTAGTCCCACCGGACCATTGTTATTTGAACAAGTCTCATTGTTTGTTTATATATTATGCCACACGTGCAGAATAGCGTAGTTATGACATGGCTTTTAGTTTTTCAAAAAGTGTAGGTCTTAATGTTAATCATGTAAGTAATGGAGAAACATTGAGCTGAAATTTACAACAGCATGTCACACTTTTGACTTACAACTCCAACGCACCTGTAAATTGTACTGGTCCCTTTTTTTAAATTGTAATTGTAATATATACATTTTTTTAACCAGCTATTCGTGTCCTTCTCTGGAAGCCCACTGCCCCTCGTCGTGGAGGTCGTCTCACGCCAGCATGGCCTTCAACAGCTTCCATCGAGGCTGACACTGGTCAAAGCGGTTTGAAGAGTCAGATGGGCCAAACTTGCTATTAAAAAAATTGTCATCACGGCAAACGAACTATTGTTTATTTTCTCAAGCAAGAGGCTGTACATGGTTTTCTGTAGGGGCCTACTTTCAACAAAACTGAATAACAATCTCAAGTAACAGTCACAGGCCAAATTATTTTCCCTGCATCATAGCCTCGTTCTGGTGTACGCTCTTTCACAAGCGGGGACTGATGGAGACCATTTTACTGAATCAGTACCGGTCTCATAGGAGAAAAAAAGGACAAGTTGAATCAATCAGTTCACCACAAGCAAACTAAAACCTCCTTACGACTAGGTCGACCTAATTCTGCCGTAAAGTCCGTCCGCAGAGATACCTCCCTCCCCAGGCAAGCAATACCTCGCAAGGTACTCGATCAAGTCATAATTCTTGCGTCCAATTTTTTTTATATTTTTTGCTGAGCCCCCGACCTCAAGGCGCCTCGGATACGAAGTCACATAACTGAAATAGTTTTCATTCGCGCTTTCTTAAATTATGCACGAACACTTAAAATGTTCTGCCGTGTCTGTTAGGGGGTAAATTCTCCCACTCGCAGAGAAATTCGCCCTAAGCCCGTTAAAGTGAAATGGACCTTAACTGCCTGTATACCTAGATCGACAACCAAAAAAGTGTTCTCCCAAATTGTTCCGTCTGCTCTAAAATGATTTCCGTAAGGCAATTTACTCGACTCGAGTGGAATTTTCTGCAGTTTCCTTTGACTCAATTATTCAATTGCGAGCATGATTTGCAGGAAAGCTATTTAGACCAATTTCAGTGTGTCATGTTCTATAACCCTTAAAGCAGCATCTCTAACCGAATTATTGGTTGAAGTATGTTGTTAAGTGGTTCTGATCGCACCGTGACCGTTAAATCATGTATTGTCGACAGCGCGTTAGAAGCAATTATGTTATTAACGAAAGAGTACGTGTCCAGCTCTCTCTGTATTAACCCATTAGAGCGTAACGTAACATGTGACTTCAACGGTTTAATTCACATTTAGTAAAACAACTGCCCCACAGTTAGTCCCCACCTACAATTTGAGTCTATGCAAATGTGTCTACAGCTTAACACAGATAATTTAAAATCTGTGTAATTTGAGGCAATGATTTGTTTAAAACAATGGACAGTAATTGCTTTCAATGGTGCGTTTCTGGTGGTGACGCATATGTCTCCCTTCCATTGGTCAGTTTAAAACTCATAAGTGGGGACTTGGACACTAAGTCACGGCACATAGTATTTATTTCGCCATTTTCCCCAAAAAGCAATGCCATAGGGAAGTCAAAGTCATTGATATCCTGGAATGGACTATTCCACATGTCTGTGAAGGGGTAAGGTCCCAGAATTGTGTAGTTTAGAGGGAGACTGGCTGAATATGTTTTTTCCTCTTACACTTCGTGCACAAAATTGTACAGATATACAGACATTCCCAGATCTAACCCTCTGATAATCAGAGCAATCTGTTCTTTGAAGGAGGCTTCCAGAGGGTCTTGCGGACAGCCTATGCTAGGTTCTTTGACTTCCAACACTCCCCCCGCCGATCAAACTGTTTAGCTAATATTGGGGTGCCAGTTACTAATGGAACTTTCCGGCATTTTTGTAACTCCTGTCACTGTCTAATAAAAGTTTCTTTTGTCAATAGCCCAAAATCTTGTAATCAAATCTTACTTTTTGTTTTCTAGTGTTATTAATGGAACTGCGTCTTGTTGATGCTGCTATAATTGTTCCAGTTAATGAAACGTTTTCTGTGGCATCTTCCTGTGGTCATATTTTGTCAATTTGGCTTGTTTTTCATACCACGTCAAAAACATTGAACACTGTCTTAAACTATGTTGATAGTATGGAGCATTTTGAGAAACCATTCGAGGGTATTTGCTTATGTAAAAAGTATACAGGTCTACCACGACATTTTGAATCTGAGAACCGTTTCTGTCGGAAAACTTTTCTCGATTGTGAATTCCTGTTAGGGGTTGTTCTTCCTGCGTGGACATATTCGCTACGGATTTTTGAAATAAAATGTTCACTAGTTATTCGTATTGTATATATATCTACCTTTATTAGGATTAAAACACCCGAAAGGTTCAAAAAAACAGAGGTATACTTTGCCTTTAAGTTAAGAAAACGTCAGTCAATGACGAAAATAGAGTGCAAATTCAGCCATGACTCACAAACTCAAAAATTCGTGCATCAATTAACTCTGCTAAAAAAAAATTAAACCCAATTCTCTTATTCTGTGAATTTTGTTTTAGCATGCATCCAGAGCTAGTCGACCAACAACGATTGCATTTACTACTGGGACTTGACAATTCTTTCTGAATATTATTTTAAGTAAGGGTGCTTGGGAACGGGAGGAGGGGCGGATGCTTATGTAGTTTGCTCTCGAAGTCTCCGGGGCTCGTTCTGGGGATGTATACCGTCTTTTCATTATATGCAGAAACATTTTTTCTCGTACCCGACGTGTGTCAAGTTGATGTCCCAGGTGGTTATGTGGTCAAAATTGGAGCAAACCGCATTACGTGGAGCACATATCCTGTCGTATTATTCAATGCATCTAACGTGTGGGAAATCACCACTCCTGATTCTTTAATTATTTGTTCTGCTTTTTTTTGTATTGTGGCTTGTGCTTTTTGGAACTCGGAAATGTACGCAGTTGCAAAGCCTCTTGACATGATTTGTTCCTCTGAATCATCCAATTGACTTCAATCTGGTGTTCATCTCTCTAAGGACATGATCATTGAATATCAACATTTACATCGAAGCTTAACTTTTACAAAGGTATTCGACATTATTGAATAGGAATTTTGTTTTACATGTTCTTACATTTGTTATTAAATGGTTGTTTCTGATTCGTATATTTATTAATTTGTTTGTTTTATATCGGAAATAAAAGTAAGAAAAAATAAGAAAAAGAAAAAAAAACATACAACGAATGTTAGACTTCGAGCTGTACAGGTATTCACACAATTATCATTTTGTTATAACCATATGTTTTTTTTTTTTTTACTAAGGCCTGCCAGACTGCCAAAAGCCGAAATCAAACTTATAAATGGAGGACGACATGAAAATCCCCAAAAATATAGGGCGCCACCAATAGATATCAAACACCCCATGAGTGATAGTAAAATCGATGGGAGATTTCGGTCACGGAGATTATAACGGTCTACAAATTGTGCACGTGAATAAATTAAAAACAATTATGTGTTTGCTCATAATACTTCCCCGATTCTGAAAGTGACAAAATCATCCAATCTCCCAGTTTGATTAAAGCATCCGACAGATGGTGCCATCGGCGTCATTTGCAAGAGGGGATGGGGTTATATAAAGCACTTTATATTTCGTGTTTTCCGGTACAAGGTGAAACGATTTTGCACGTTGGCAATTTATCACCGAAACCGAAGACGGGGTTGTTTAAAATGAAAATGGCGTGGGAGGTTGGTTTTATGTGATGATGGTTGATCTCAATTTGGGTGTCAACGATCAATCTTCTGATTGCACCTTATTATTGGAAGATACACTTCCGCAAACGAGAGGTGATAACTTGAAGATAATATTTGGTTTCAACGATACCGTTGTCTCTTGTCGGCATACGTTGTGTGCGTGTTGTATTTTGTTGATGAAAGGCCCTCTACGAATTGCTGCAGGTTTACGTGGCAAGGGAAAGTGTCGGGGCAAGAAAACTGAGACTATACCGTCCAAATATTTGTTCATAAAACAAAAATCAACACTGTTGTCATAATAAGTATAATTGAAAACAATAATTTTATGCAGATATTTTGTGTATGTCACCTCTTTTAATCAAATGAAAATGATTCGACACCGGTGGGAGTGGAGGGTTGGGCTGGTATTCCTGCCCAGTACAGTAGTCTGGAGGCATTGGCACTGGGTTTCGTTTGCCAATATTGCTATAATGCCATATTGATAAAGTCATACACTGAGTAGGCCCTACAACATCAACGGAGTGTAAAATACACAAAGGTGTACTACGTCCACCCAAAAGATTAACACTGCTATCAGCATGCCGATCTATATGCATTGGTTTTCCTGGATTCCCCGTATGCGGTGAGTCGCATCAATACTACACAAATCCATAGTTTGTTCTGTAAAACCCAAGGGCTGTAAGCTTTTGTATTGTCTGAGATTTTTCCTATTCAAAATTAAAATTTCAAATATTTCAAAGCGCAGGCTTGTTAAAAAGTACTATAACAGTATTAGGAAATAAGGAAAATTTTCGTCCGAAGTTCCAAAAACATAATTATGATACCTTTCAATAACAAATCTTTCATATAAATAACCTAAATATAGAAATGGATTTTCAACTTGAGAAAAACATAAAAATAAAAAATCAATAAAAAAAGATGGAAATTTGTTTGTTATCATAATAAATAATCACTTTCTTATGGATGGACCTTTCAGTGAGAAAAAAACTGTCATTGTTATCTAAAAACAGCAAAACATCAAAAACAAAAATGAACAAATACATACCGTAAATAAATATGAGCTGTCTATATGTTAATTATCACAATCATTTTAGTTCAATAATTCTAGGGACCCACTTCCCATACTGGTAAGTTTGGTCTGGTCACTGACATTGTCTCCCCGGTATGCTAAATCGAGCGCCCTGGGGGAAACAAAAGGACAAATTGGCGGGAAAGAATGAGAATTAATCAATAATACGCCTAATGATTATACGTAGAAATGCGCGTGGGAATAAACACACGGGCCTTCAGTTCACTTTCTCCATTGAAAGTTCCCCCCCAAAATGTCATCAATACTATTTTTATAGAGGCTGCCGAAGGGAAATAGATTAGTGACGTCATTATAGTTTGTATGCGTTTAAACGGTCAAGCACCTATAGGTACTTGACCAAAAGTAAACGACCGCGCATGTTTTTAATATGTAAAATGAATCATTTAGTTTTGGGTATTTTTGCATTTACCGTGTTGTTGGGAGACTATAAGGTGAAACTACTTGAGCAAGGGAAAAATCGGAATGGGACTATCCTATTCAAGGTACAAGGAAAATGTAACGACAGCACTGTCGGCAGCAGAGTGCGGGTTCGAATCCCGGTGATGACACTATGCGCCTTTGGGAAAGACATTTAACCGTAATTGCTTCTTAAAATTGTGTGAATGTAGTGCATTAGCTCTACCAGCCAGGCTCCTATAGTGGTTGATACCCATGCATTTTATCTTACGGACTGTGAAGGGGCTACCCTGTTTCAGCCCCATGAGCAGGTGGCAACGTGTCCCTGGTGACAGTTGATTTGGGTCAATAGCCCAAATCAGTTAAGTGTAACCTTCACGTTGAAGTGGCCGTCCGCCCTTGTTATGTTAGGCGATTTGAAATGAGATGTATTAATATCGCCTCAGTGATTTGTACTGTGACGTCACATTTTGCTTAGCAGTTAAGATTGATACACAGTAAATATCAATCTTAACTCTTTGTGAAATCAGCCCCCAAGTCCTGGAATCAATTTAATTTAAACCTAAGCCAAGCTTCTTAATGAAATCTGCATCGGTGAAATTCATGGTTTATGACGTCACTAATATATAGCGACGATTTCACAGCGTCGCAATTCTAAATAATACAACTGAAGACTATTGATCTACAATGAGCTCATACCTGAAATGAGGTAATAACCTAACCTTGATATTAAAAACTGACGTTGTTCTAAACAACACGTTAATTCACCTTCAACATTATCGCAATTTGATATTAAGTTTATGTCTTGCGTTGAAAAACAAACAAAAAAAAGCGATACCTTGCCAAATACCGCAATAAGGTTGTCTTGTAATACACCCCCTTGCATAATTAGGCGCCATCTTTGATGACAAATACTGGAGACGTACATGCGTGTACGCACTGCGCACGACTCTCGAGGATAGCTCTTAATAACGCGTGTACGTGTCATCAGCGATGACACGTAAGGGGTCTAGCCAATGTAAGGGGTCTAGCCTTTTGGTATTAAGTTATGTCGCTAGAACATGAAGGGACAAGTAGTCTTGATGATATTTTCTTGTACCAAAGAAATACAACCAAACATTTGGATGATCAATGTTGAGCACAATTTCAAGACGATCTTAATCATTTTTTTAGGGAGAATGTTTCCATTGAAAAGGTCACTTTATCTTGCTATTTAATAGTTGTATGAGAGTTTGGAGGTACAGATGCTCGGCGACGGATATGTACAATGGTATCCCCGTTCATTTTCGTAATTTGGGTTTGACTGCATTCCATTTAACCTTGTTTGGAATATATAGACTAGTCTGGTTGATAAATAATCATTTGAAGATGTTCACACAAAAATATGTCACTTGGATTAAAGAAAGATAAATCAAACGATTTATTTGCAATATATATTTTATTAAAGGCCCTGTACACTATTCCTGATCGAAAAACACAAATGTTCACAGATTCACACATAACTTACATGATTTGAAGTAAGTAATGGTAGAAAGGGTTCCTTAAAATATTTCTGCCTAAAATTAAGTTAAAGTTTTACTCAATTATTCAGGCAACATTTTTATATTCAACTTTGTTTTACATCATTACGTGACTATTCATAAGTGCGCAGAAAAAAGTAGGCTGCAAAAAATCATTATAATATTTGGTATTGTTTGTATCTCTATAACTTCATCACATTTGACATGGTTCAATTGTTTTAGTACGTGTGTTTCATACTATTGTCCACACGTGGCTACACTGTATCACACCGGACCCGGTGGCGTGGAAAATCTCTTCCCAACGGTATGTACTATTGATTAAAATGCACATGTATAACTGCGCTTTGCTGCAGTGAGGATGGCTGCTGGTGATGTGCATTTTGTTCCTGAGCCACCTCATATTAACAACATTTTTTGTAATTAGTTTGAGGGTTTATTTCCATGTGTAAATGAAGTAAATGTCAACAAACCCTCTTTCCCCTTTGGGGAGGGAGGCTTGGGCAGATGCTACCCCAAAGCCCATAATCTGATCTGGGGGTATTAAACACTTTACTCCCCCAACCCCCACGGGGTAGGGGAGAGGGGGAAAGGGGGGGTAAATCACAACATGTCTACCCCCTCGAGGAAGATATTTGTTAAGTCTGGGAGTTGGCTTAGTGAAACATCTCTGCCGCTTCAGCACAATTTAAAAGAAAATACATGCTTTATTTGTGTTGAACTTACTTTGGGGAAATTGCCCATTTGCTTTGCTTGCCTTTGTACTTAGTGAAGTGCTCATTGCTGATCGACACGGTGGTGTCAAATGTGAAGCTGAAATTGGGTTAAGTACGATTACAATTGTTCCTTCACGTAGCAGTTTTTTTCTATCGAAGTAGTGATCATTACGATTAAGTTGAGTTACTGAGATAGTATTAAACAGAAATAAAACTGCTAGAACATTTTATAAACTGTCCTTATGTATAACAAGGGTAGTGTTAACTATTAACTGTATACCTGGATTGACCAAAAGATGTAAAGAAGCCCAGGCAGAGACATCATCATTTGGATTCGTTCGAACTGTTAAGTATTCCGTTCGAATGGTTTAGTGGTCCGTTCGAGCGGTTAAGTTATTCTTTTCGAACGGATTGTATTTTCTTTGAGCATTTGTCTAAGTGCCCTAATTGTTCTCAAAGTTTATCGTTCTCAGCGTATTTCGACTGTGTAAAATAAGTGACTTCGTAGCTGTTTTGAAATAAAGATTTCTTCTTCTTTTTCTTCAACTTCTTCTTCTCACACAGGACCCAATTTCATAAAGCCTGTAAGCACAAAAACTTGCTAAGCACAGCAAAACTTTGCTTATCAAAAACAGGTTACCTGCCAACATTGCATAAAGTTAACACAGTTGCGACTGGTGCCCCACTAATTTTTGTTTTTCTTTCTAAGCAAATACATTTTCCAAGCAGTATTTTCTGTTAAATCGAGCCCTGTTCCCTGCCTGGCCTTCGTTGATGTTTTAAAACATGGATGGTTGTTTTGTTTTATTTATGATACAGTCAGTCTTAACATAATGTAGCTTTTTAGTATGAGGTGTATTTTGGGTTGATGTTATCTGTTAATACGCAATGGCTGAACACTGTTGTCCATCATTCAGCCTTCTGACATACATCCATCATCGATTCCTCACGGTCAAGAATGTGTACACGTTTAATTGTCTGTAACAAACGGGTCAGGCTTATTTATCCTACGTTACGGATAAGGTTTATGGAAATCAATACGGCTGACATGGAGACATTGCGGATCGTGGGTAGGTAGAGTACCGGCACTGGTAAACAATCCCTGACTTTAATGTCATGGCTCTGCTTTTCCCGTTAGCGAAAAATCGCCACAGAAAGAAAACAAAATCCTCGCCTTTTTGCTTAGCGTATTTAAACAGTAAGTCTATCAAGGTTTGCTATATCGAGCGTGTGTATTCTATTACTTCACACGTTTCTATGCATTTTTCAGCTACAATCTAAAAAACTCCCGAGTATGAGCTGACCCGATTGCTAGGTCAGGTTGACTCGGTAACTGGTTAACCAATTGGATTTTACTTGGAGTCTGCGTCCCATTTCCGAGTATGTTGACACTAATTCCGGGTCAAACTGGCCGTAAAGCGGATTTTGCCCCCACGGGACTCGAACCCGGGTCAATTCTCATGGGAGGATTTAGAGTGTACACGGCTACATCAGAAACTTGGCTCGAGTTGAGAATGGTGACCGTAAGCGAAGAGTTAGCCGTGGTATAAGCAGAACCACGACACCGTGCCCTATAGTCGTGGGAGGGACGCGTGTCCTTAGGGGTATTCTAGTGGGATGGAAGAGTCATTGATTGACTCGGTGTCAGTGACTGATTTGCCAAATGATTAATTCCTTTCTGCTGAATACGCTCAGAAACTTTGGAATGATGCACCATCGTCTGGTTCCCCACCAACAGGCTGTGCAAACCTGTGATATGTAGGTGTATAAAACAGCCACAGAGCATGGGTTTCCTGCAGGCACAATTTGTACACACAATCAACGGAGGAATACGTAACATGGTGGCCAGATGTTTAGCATAGTTTTGTCCTACGCAAAGGTATACCAAACGAATTAATAAAGATAGATTGAGTAACAAACATATCCACTTATGAAACAAATGGCTATAAAACATTGATGGAAAAAAGTGAAGTATAATGACAAGATATAGAACACAATTTACGTTACAGCTGGAATACGTTCAATTCTCAGAATTGTGAACAATAATATTTAGCACATTTTAGTAACATCGAAAGTGAGGGTAAAATAACTCCCGTCCAAAATTTAAGCCTAAAATCCAACTTACGGTACTTTAGGCAGAATCATCTCCGGTTGATACCACCAGGGGTCAATTTCACAAAACTCTTCCTAACTTAGGACTAGTCCAAGGCAATGCTAAGAGATAGGACTAGTCCTAAGTTAGGACCA
>JAUELU010000008.1:8677972-8691223 GCA_032357145.1 Evasterias troschelii
TTAGATTTGACCTTTCGATGCCAATAAACAAATCCTCTTTGTATTTTGCAGGCAGACCATTTGTTGTTGACATTCGATGACGTCACATTTTCAATTTCGCTATGAAAGAGTATCAGATTAAATGACATTTTACATCATTGTGAGGTTGGAGACTCAGTGTAGTGCTTTACCGACTGTCATGAGTATTATGTCTGTTAATAGGGTTGTCTTCTAATAAAACAAAGATTCAATCCTGCCGCAGGTGATTGTTTTAATACCGAAGACTTCAACCAAATTCTTGTAAAATATCATAATAATGCAACGGGAACGGTTACAGACGTATATGAACGCATACATTTCTCACAGTATTGTGTAGATCGTAAACCTACTGACTGTGCACCAAGACAAGCCATGTTAATGCTTTCTGCATACAGACTGTCTTTGCTGAATTGTCCCTGCATGAGATATGATGCACGTAATGCCATTTACCCTAATGTGTTTAAAACCCTTAGAGTGGCACTCTAGGGGGGAAATTGGGGGTGTGCACGTCCCAGTGAATTTTGACTATGCTGTAATCAAATTTCGGAATACACTTTATGATAAATATAATTTAAACACATTATAGTTTAAAGTGTTTATTGGATTGCTTTTTGGCAAATTCTCTTTGACTGTATACACCAAAGTACAATGGGAACATTGTGCAAAATCAAACTTGAAAAATTCCAAGTTATTTCAGTTTTCAGGCCTTCATTTATTGGTCTTGTCTGTACAACACTATTCAAATTAGCCAAGAACAACTACTCTTTAGCCCTATTGTTGCCTTTCGTCAAAGTAAATAAGCCGCTCAAGGTGCCCAGATAAATGACTGATTTACACCATGGTCAAAAATCATGCATATTTTGAACTGATATTGATTAAAAAGGGACATGTAAAAGGGAACTAAAACTTGTGAGATCGTCACCCTTGGTGCCCGAGTTAACTTGACTGTTTAACGATACTGTATGACGTGACTGTGTGGCACCTACAAATAGCCCCGATACGTAAATGATACGTAAATAGAACCCAAACCATAATTATAAGTATAGCAGCCTAGTACATTTCGGCACAGTGTTGGGACTGTATTCAGGCATGCGTGGGCTTTATTGAGAGGTACTTGGATAGGGCTACAGTTAGGTCTGTGTTACATTAAGGTACCGTGTTGGGACTACAATAAGACCTAAGGTACAGCGGAGGGGCTACATTTAGGCCCGGACTAATCTCGGAGCTTAGGGTTACACGTTGTGTGCTATCGTACTCTGCGGCTCAAGTTTGAAAAATAGTTTTGAAATTCAATTTCGAACATAGCTGTACCTAATCTACCTTCAATCGTTAATAATGTTTTTAGAATCAGGTGGCGTTCTTGTGGGCTTCTTGTGGTGTAGACGAGATGTGGTTTAGCTCTCAAATATTCTCAAGGAAATATATGGTATCTTGGTATTTAAACTTGGCATGCCCATCTTCACGCCACGTACATCGTCACGATGGAGCGACATTGTGAACGTATGACATTTAGAATCAATGAAGATAACGAAACAAATTAGATGATGAGGAAACTTGAAGCATGTTAAGTAAAGAAGGCATTGACAATGGGATTTTTATTTGAATGTTTTTATTGTGTCACTTTGTCTGTCCATAATACTATTCGATTTACCTTTAATCGTGTTTGTGTTTTATTATTATAAGGATAATTGTTTCCTCCAGTTCTGGTTTTACCTTTCATAAAATAGATAGCTTTGTTGGTAATAACAATGATGCCCAAGCCTACCTCAGCTCTCTATAACGCCTTGGATGGCCACTGCGCCTTTAAAATCCAAAGGTCAGATTCGCTTGAGCAGAAAATATCGACACCCGAGGGGAACGCCTTCCAAGTCAAGACACAGAACTAAGACATCCCAACTGCAGTATCGAATACATTTACATGTATTCGAACACAGACTGACCACGCGTAATCGATCATTGCAGAAATCATATCACTTGTGCATTTTTGTATTCGGTTTTTGTTTTGGTTTTTTCAGTATGTGTCCGAGTCGAATGCACGTATCGACTTCCATGTGCGATATCTAACAGAGTTCAGGATCGCCTTGCAAATAATTCACACTTGAGTTGACACTTTGAAGACGGACAAAAAATAGTAATGGCCGACATTTTCTTTTTCGCAGATGGTTTCGCTGGTATTTTTGTTTCTTTACGGTAGAATTTTACGAAAAAATCATCTGTGATTGTCCTTGACATGTAATGAAGACTGTGAATTGTTTACTACAAACTCAAACAGGTGTTTTTACTATTTGTGTAAAAGGGATTTGTTTGGTTCAATATAAGATGACTTGCTGATGAAAAACCTTGCTCCTTGTATCACCTTGGATGTTTCACAATAATCGCTCGAGTGGGATGTTGTGATTTCACCTTCATCCGACACGGTCGCTACTGTGGTAATCAAATCGCCACATTGCTGGCAAAGTCCGTGGTCATTGACATTGTTTTAGGATGTTTTCATGCTGGCGACAGTTTTATGATAATTTTGCCAATTTTGGAGCTACTTTTTCAATTTATGAACATGATTATAAACAGCAATGAGAATCAATATAATTGAACCATGCCGGAGTATATGTTCTTATAGTGAACCGCTGTGTGTGTTTCACTATGTGAAATTTCTCTGCTGTACCTCAACTTTCTTTGTATCTGGCTCCGTTCCATAATATCACCGACAAAAGAAATAAATCTAGACAAATTGCCTTGGGTTTTTAATTAAATAACTCGCATACTATGACAAGTGAATATCACATTCACTGAGTACATATATTGGTTAAATGAGATTGAGACGGTCGGCAGTTTGGAATTGCATTTCGCAGTGACACTAACAAAAGGCACATGAATTCAATGTGGTTTTAGATGTGGGATTACTGTCTTATGAAATTTAGCTGCTGTAAATTGGTAAACCGATATGCTACTGTAAGCCAATCGTGACACTTGCTAAACCCAGGTTAACGGTTTAATTTGTATGTTGACATAATGGCGTAAACCGGTTAAAGGTTTAGGGTCACAGATTGGTAAATGTTCACAAATGGATTACCATCAAAACTTACTTGACTTCCTTAGGCCGCGGTGTAGTAGGCCTATAAACTATTTTGAAAAAGGGTTCCCTTCGAAGTAATAACTATATGGTTTGGATAAATGTTCACCCAAAATCATTTGAATCTCGTTTTCTCAGCAAGCAGACACTGTATTCAGGTGAAACATACAGAGCTGTGCACAAGTTACTTTGGTTGTATCTTTCTTTTTAATTTAGCCTATAAATCACAGCAAAACGTTAGCAAAAGCTAATATATGACATTATCTTTACGTGAAAGTTGTGGCATGATCTCAAAACTAATCTTCGGAATTACATGTACATACGATGCAAACACAGTTGTATGATTAAGAATTCTGGGGAAATGGGAAAATGACAGAATACACCTGACATTAATGTAATTTGTGTCAAGAAGCTGGACCTAAAAACATGTATTTACCCCTCAACCTTCCCCTTCCTGTTTTTGATTCTTTGTGAATCAGACTCGGACTCGTTCCCTGAGGTCCACTTCATTAAGTGGTGCTCTGTCGTTCGCCCTTGAGGTTAATTTGTTCAACCTTTGTGGTCAAGGTCGTCGAGAATTCTGTTGGTGCTGTGTTGTTTTATTTCATATACACGATTCTTTTGTTTTGGTGGCACTAGCACCTTTTGCGAAATATTGTCAGGTCGGAAGGGTCATGGAAGTACAGAGATCATCATCTCCATCAATAATTGATCTGGAAATATTTTAGAGGTAGTCTCATAGATTCTCGTAACACAGACAGAGCAAAGAGAAAGGGAGAGAGTTGAATGTTAAGCAAGTGTGGTTGGATGTTTAAACTGAATTACAGAAACATTACAATATCTGATAATTCAAGAAAATTATCAATTAATCCCGACACTGTTCAAACGTTTTCTTCCCAAACTGAATTGGCATGTGGTGGACAGCTTGGTGTGTTTTGGATTATAGTCAGTATTCCATCGAACGAAGGAAAACAAATTATTAAAAAAGAGAACACAGTGAGCCAAAACATGATAGCAGACGACATGATTTAAACAGGCGAACTTAATCAATACTGCCTTTTGTCAATTACTCCCACAAAACGTATGAAATAATTGGATAACATGGTTAAAGGGTGGATCACAAAAAGCATTCAATACAAATAACTGCATACACTCCGGACACATCTTCACAAATCTACAAATCAAGCTATCATTGACACATTGTATAATGAAATAATTTTAAAAACATTACAATCTACTTATGAGTAATTCAGTCTTTTAGGACAAATAAACACGATCGTGGTTAATATTCCTCAACAAAACATATCCCACCTCTGAGGTTCAAAACATTTCGGCAACAACTCGTGCACATTTAGATGCAATTTTCTTTGCATGGGTGTTTGTACAGTACATGAATGCACCACTGTTCCAGCAGATGAGTTGTATGCAGTATATATAATTTAGGCCCAACTTGATATCCCCATTCAGAGGGATAAATTGCATCCGAATCCAGACGGGTATAGATTATGATAAATAAAGGGCTTCCTCGCCGTCTCGGACTCGCCGTCCATTCAAAATGTCATAATCAATGTTCTCAATATGGGGATGAACCGCGCCGCGGTAAAACAAAAGACTGAACGTTGAAAACACAATGTCTAGGGAATACTGACTGAATCCAGTGAATGAACCGGCAAAAAGTGTGATAATTTCTCCTTATAGGGTTGATTATTGGGTGGCCGATGTTGATGTAATTTCGCACATAATGAGAGAGTGTGAAGAAATGGAGTACGTGCGCTGAAGGTAGTAATGGCATAGACATTATTGGGAGATCGTGCGAGACACGATGTGTTGCAGATATTATAATGTGGTTCGTATCTTACCGGAGATGCTCGCTGTCGTCAGGCACAGCACGGCCACGGTGAGTCGCAGTTGCGTCGTCATTTCTCGCTAAATCACTCCGGGAATGGTGCTCCGTTTTTCCCCTCCCTCGACAGTACCCTCCCTCTCCTCCTCCTCCTTTCAGACGACACGATAACGCAGCCTGGTTTACCCACAATGATGCCTCGGTGCCCCCCTCCTCTCAGCTGTTATGATTTGGACGCTACCATGTCTTGGGAATGATGGGCTGATGATGCTGGCGACGCGTTTGGCTTAAGACTGTGCGTGGCGGAAATGAAACTAAACAGACGCGCAAGTGCCGGGCTCTCTGATTAACTGGACAGACAGATGCTCTGCGCTCGATAGTCATTACGGGCCACCACAAGAGCACTTAGATTTTAACCACTGATTGCTAAATGAAAAGCCCATCTCTTCACGCTCTCGCCCTGCTTTTTGTTCTCTTTCTCTATATTTTGGATTTGATTGCAGCAAGATGCTCTTAGAGGCAATCATTGATGCAGTCCGTCCTTACGTAACAAATCGCATCTTCATCGAGCCGCAGAGCACCGAAAAGCTACGCCGTGGCCATCGCATAAGTGGGCTTTCACGGTACAGCATCGATCGCCTTCATTCCGTGCGCAGGGAGGTCACTGTGTTTTGTTTTGTTTTCTTTTAAGGGGGAGAACACACAGGCGATGCGCATAGCTTGATTAGGAAGACGCTGTAAACCCGTGTGTGTAGGTCATTGCGTGGCAGAATAAATGAACACGATCTCGCCGTCTCGTGAAATCAAATTATACCGCAGATGAATAACCGCTGACGTTGAGGGCGCTTTTTAATTGCGTTAACCATCGCTGCTTAAGCATTGTCAGGTGTTTAATTCAACTGTACTGCAGAACGGGCCACAATGCTTACTTCCAAATGGTTCAATATCATTCCAAACTGAATATCAACAACACAATATTTACGATTTAATAGATAAAATTAAATGACAACATAGGCCAGTAGAATCAACATTACCAGCAAAATTGCTGGAAAATTTGTTGGGAGTTTGTTGTGTTGTTTTATTGTGGACGCGAACACTGTTCTGGTACTTTTTTAAATACCGTCCATTTGTGCAATAGGCTCACTATATTAAAGGGAGTGTTTCCTTTGGTAATTACTCAAAAAAGTAATAACCACAAAAAACTTACTTGGTAAAGAGCAATGGAGAGCTGTAGATATTAAAAACATTGTCAAAAACAACCCTTCCTGATTAATGTAGTTTTAGAGAAAGAGGTAATTTATTTACCCAAACATTTGAATCTGAGAAAGGTTTCAGGCAGGAAGTCTTTCTCAAACATCTGGAAATACACAATTCTGTGCAACACTGTGTATTTTTCTTTCACTATTTTATTGCAGCTTCGATGACCAATACTTAAGCTCAAATTTCCACACATTTGTTATTTTGTGCATATGTTGGGATACTGTATTAAGTGAGGATACTGGCGTTCGACAATTACCAAAAGTATACACTGCATGCCTTGACATTATTGTATTGATGTTCAACAACACTTGACGTTTTTAAAGGCGAACTTCTCAGTTTAAGCAAGCCAATGACTCGGTCGTATTCACTTATAAACGAAGACAGCAGCTCTAGAGAAGTAAATAAATACAACAAGCATCACCAGGGAGAGTTGTTTGCAGTATGGATTTTGTCAATGGCAAAACAAAATCTCAGACAACGGGACAGTAGAGTACTGGTGACTTTTGTCAGTCCCTCTTGCACAGTGGGGGTAGAGTTGTAGCTCAAAAAGATTAAGGTGTCATTTGCATATAACTGCTAAGTCTGTCCTCCCAGTACAATTGCTTGTCGATGGATAACATGGGTAGTGGTCAAAGGATGAATAGGGGTCGGTTGTTGGTGTGTTGTTTCTAATCAATAATTCGATATCATAGTGAATGTATTTGGCATGTCGTGCCGGTAGTTTACGTGGAGAGGGAGAGAGTGCACCCTGATCAACATTGGCCTATTTTGAAGCAGTCGAGGTAGTTCATCTCTCATTTCAAAAGCAGCTTTTTTTCTCGTCATGTAATACTGCCATCGCCAATATTCTTGCTAAAAAGTGACACACAATTGAGTGCAGACGACTGTTTCCGTAGTAACTTTACCGGTCTCTTCGTAAATATGCGGTAAGATATCATGTGAGTAACATCAAACAGCCAAGTTACCCGAACTAAAGTTACACGACGTCATGATCGATGGATTTAATTGAACGGTAAGTTGTTGCAATTTAGCACTTCGCTTTTGATTGTACAGCACGGTTGTGTAGGGCGGCCTATACCACAACATTAAAGTAAAGTATTCTCACCACATGAATGTTAACCTAGAAAATTTTCAAAAAGCTTACATGAAGTAGTTCATAATAAAACCATTTTATAAATTGTAATTTATTTCTACATTTTGAACCCCAACATTTAGCAGCTTATATTTCAGAGGTAAGACGGACCTCCTGAACAGAACAAACGGAGTTGATAACCCACTGACAAAAAATCAACTTACAAACATAATCAACATAATTAAAGGATTATTTTTGCATTGTTTTTCCGCCCTGGTACCTTTTATAGAAACAGCAATCAATATTAGTTTTATTGACACTATCTATGTTCCTATATGTAGGCACTTAATTAAACCAGTGGTGGTGAATGGCAGTCTTGCTCCTGTATAAATGGAGACTACGGTGTACAGTCTCTGATGACACCTTTAAATTATAATTTATTTTCTAGAAGAAGAAACAATGCTTCAAATAGCCGTGCATTATTACAAATACACTTTTTCTTGACGATGAAATTATGAACATTTAATTTCCAGACAGTTTTTTGCTTAATCTCATTGTACCGAATGTGTTTTAAATTAATTTTCACGTGCGGTACATCTTTCAGTGTTTGTCGATTCATGTTTTCTAATATTATTCCCATAACTTTGTATCTTTTCGTGCAGGCTTTTAAATCTCTGGAACCAGACAAAACTTAATCCACAACTTTTGAGGAGCAAGATTTTTCCCAATGAACAAGCTGTTGACGTGAAGACTTTATTCTTCGGCGGGTAATGTGAAATGAGCAACTAAACCTTGGATGACATTAGATGTTCTTAATGATAACTGAACTATCCCAAGTCGTTATGGGGTAGTTTAAAATGACAGCGACAAAGGCTGTTCCTGGCAAGCATATTAAGAATGATCGGAGCTCATTGATGAGCAGAGAGCTTAATAACTGTTGTGCGTGAGTCGACTATAAATGCGAAGAGTTCTTGACTTTACTTTGGGAGAGGGACGATGTCCGACTATCCAGCATTAAGCGATGATGCGAGTCCTTTTGATTCCTTGGCGAGAGCCAAGGCGATACTCCGACAGAGCACCGAGCGAGCCGTGATGGAGCGACGACGCAAGGAGCAGCAACGCGGCCTCCAGAGTTCCATGCTGGAGTACACGGAGCACGCCAGGAGGGTCCGCAAGGCCCACCTCGAGCACGAGGCACGGGGCAGCTTGATGAGAGACCCGGCGTTCGCTGCTCGGCTCGAGGCGGCACTGGACGTCAAACCCCGCAAGGGACGCTCCCCCGTCCGGGCCAGTGAGGGAGAGTTGCGGAGACTCTACGGGAGTCTGAGCGAGGAGAAGATCAAAGCTCTCGAGGAGAAGCATCTCCCGGAAATACTGCACACAAAAAGAACAAACCGGCCAAGAGAACAGCGAGGGGAGGGGACAGACTTCTGGGACATTGTAACGAAAGATGGTGAAGTGAAGAGGATAGTCGTCCTCCGTGCTGATGATACGTTCATCAACACGCGATGCCGCAAACCTGAGGATGATGGTCCTTCCATACGCGCCACTCCGGGGAGCACATCTGCCGACTGTTTTATGAGTCACAGGAGCGATGGCTCAAACATTAAAAGTAACGTGCCTGGGGGAAATTCTGGAGTGATAAAACCCATGGCCGATGAGGCCAGAAAATTTACTGCCGAGCAAAACTCTATCCAACCCGGGATGCACTTGAAACCGCAAGAACCACCCTTAGAAGTAGTTAAGAAACCGGTTATAAAGATAGAGGTTTCGATTCCACGGGTTGAGTTCGAAACACCGAGTCCGGGTCCGTCTGAGCCCGAAGAAGGAGGAATGAATGGGGGAGGTGGACTTTTGCAAAATATGGAGAAGCTGGATCGAGAACGTTCACACTCCGATTTTAGAACTCAAGAAGACAAAGTTACTGGGGTTGATATTTCAGCTTCCCGTGGACGGGACCTGCAAGAGAATCTGAGGAATTTTGCCGATGTGGCAATTCCACATAGTGGACATTTATTTGATCATTACTATGGTCATAAACTTCAAAGTTCAGGACTTCAGAATGAACAATCTATGTCAATCGATGGTGGTTGCTCGTCATCAGCAACAAGCAGGGACGTCTCGCAACCAACTTTTCTTAGGATGCCGTTACAAACATTTCCGCTTGACACTCAAAAATATGAACGAACGCATGGAGAACCGCAGAGTGTTGGAGGAATCAGAGATGTTGGCGGCCAACATCATAAGACTGATGTTCAAATGCATGAGTTAACACAGAGTTCTCTCTCCCTGGACGACACCTTGTCTTACCACAGAGGTTTCACGGTCAACACAAGCGTGCAAACATTACCATCAAGGATGGAAGGGATCCTGAAAAACGCTATGAGCTCTGCTCAACGAGACCCCGGTCGGTTGAGCGAGTCGACGGGAGGAGCCGACACGGGCACACCAGGCGGGGCAGTCACCTGCCGACACGGGCAGTTAGTGTCCACGTGTACCACATGCCGGACCGTGGACGAAATCCAACGAAGGTTGAAGACGAACCACTTCCGGAGGCAGATGAGGCAGAGTTTCCAGTGGAACCTCAAGGCGGGGACGGCACTGAGCAACAGCTCGCGGTGGGATGGAGGTGGATCCGTAGACGGTAAAATCAACCTCGTCCCTCGTTTGAAAGAAATGCGGGCACAGAAGAAGAAATCGAGTACAATGCTTAGGCAGAAGAAATCAGGCAAAGCGAAATCAGGTTTGCAGAAAGTCGGCGGCAGTTTCATGAAGAGATCTGTGGAACGATCGGGGGCAAACAGCAGTCTGCAGAATAGTTCTGAAAGTTTGGGCGCGAAGAAATCGGTTCGGTTCTCGGATGAGAATGTTTACCATCGTATGACGGGATACTACCCGACAAAGGAGGCGGAAAACTTTGTTTCAGCATCGTAATACGCACATTTAAAAATAAATGTGCCCAATACAGAACTGTAATTAGAAATTATCCCCCCCCAAACAAAAACACATAAATTTCATCTGAAATGTTATCGATACTAGTAACTTTTAGCAGTCGTTTTAAGAAACTTTTCCAACAAAAAACAATCAATCAATTAACCAGTTAAAACTGAGCGCCTAAAGCAAAGGTTTTCTCAAAATCGCTGATGATCATGACAGCAAAGAAGAAATAAATCAGTCATAGATGTTTTTAAAATTTGTTGAAAGATTTTGAAGTTCATTCCAGAGTTTGGGTCCATAGACAAAGTTCGATCGGCAATAGTGACGTAACTCGTTCTTGGCACCACAGCAAAGTATGGTGAACATAAATAACTGGTTGGATTTTTTTTTGAAATAATTTTATATTTGTATATAATATTTCAAAACTCCTTTGAGTTTTCACTTGACAAGAGACAACACGACCATTCCATGTTTAGCTGATGAAGTATAGAACTTTTCAATTATGAAGTATGCTCAATTGTTTCATATACGGAAGTTTTAAAAGGACATGGTTTTTAAAAAAACTATTTCGCCCGGGCGGATTACTTTTTTGCCCGGGCGGATTACTTTTTGTAGCCATGTCCTTTGTACACCTCCGTAGTTTCCTCTTGTCGTCGCAATGGCAGTGCTGGTTATTCAGCCATAGTTAATGAACTCAGTCACCGTGCCATGTATTTTTCTATTTTCATATTAAAGAAAATGTAGTCATTGAAAAACAAAGCTATATTTTTTCGAAACAAAAACCAAATCAACTTGACACAACATGACAATAGCCTGTTTGGGATTTGGTGAGCACTACGGGAATGCACTGTTCAGTTTTGGACAGACAATTTTACCCAAACCAAATAATATAATTTTATTGTGTCCACTATATATCAACTATGGCATGAACTATACGTGACAATGAATTTAGCTGGTAAATAAACATTATAATAGTAAGTACAGTCCGATGATTTTATAGAGATGCCTTTTTCATAAACTGTGGTCGTCATCGTTATTTTTGTCACTTTTGATTTTTGGGGATTTACAAACAACCATATACAAGTTAAAGAGACTAAACAAGAGTTAATAAAAACACAGGTCAAATGATAAGTCTTGACTTTTTAATAACAAGACCTTAGCTGACACAATTTGTTTTTTCTTTTGTGCATCATTAAAGACCGATCGAAATCAAATTTACCTAATTATATTCTGAATACAATATGCCAGCAGAGGTTTGAAAGAATAAACAAAAGAATTGACAAACTGAATACTTAGCACCATCCCAAGTGAGCTCTAATACAGCTGCATTGATTCGTCATTAAAACAAATTACATTCGGTTAAACTACTGCTATTTGGTAACTTACCCATTTAATAGAATAATAAAGATTTAACAAATAAAATTCAGACATTCGATAAGACAGTGAGAGTAGTGTGTTTTAAAAATTTAATTTAAAATTATGCAGTATATTCGAATCCCAAAAGAATATTATGAAAGACTCGATTTCTGTCGAAAGTTGCTCGGTAAAAATATACTTAAAGTTCGGCATTACAAATGGCGATATAGTGTTTGTGAAGTTTACACTCAGGAAACCCTCCTGTTAGAGGTGACCTAGGTTCTGGGTCCTGTTCATGCTAAGCAAACAATTAGTGGGGCACCAGTCAAAACAGTGTTAACTATACGGAATTTTGGCTGGTGACCAGTTTCTACTAAGCAATTTTTGTCTGTGCTTACCAAATTTCTTTGCTTACATGCTTTATGAAATTGGATCCTGGGCCTGACCCAATTCTGGGTCAGACTGACCCGGATTATGGGTCAACATGACGCATAAATCGGGTTAAAATACCCGCGTTTTTGTAACCAGTTTTTGGCATCCCGTCATCAACAAAAAGTGACGTGGCAAATGAGTGAATCACAAAACCGAATTGGACATTAAGTCCCCTAAAAAGTGAAAAAGGGGGAGATAGCTTTGTTGATGTATGATTTAGATACACATGAAACATTACCCTCTTTACAAACGTTGAGGGGGTGGCCTTCCGTGAATTCTCATGTGATACATGAATTACACCGTCGAAAGTAAAACTCTTTACAAGCCAAGACTGGGATTATATTTTGCCTCGCAACAGCAATTGCCTAGTGTCCATTTCATACCCACTTTTAGAAAATTCAGGACATGAGTTTTTGACTTTTGGGCATCAATTCAATACACCTATCCATTAAGCCACGCCCATTTCTCATTGACCAATCACAACCGCGAAATATGATCACCATTTGAGCAGTTTGGTGATCTTTGCACTAATGGTGATCGGGTTTCGCTGCTGTGATTGGTCAACTCGTAAGGAGGCGGGGCTTAATGGATCAGTCTATTATATCGATCCATCATAACGTTAATTTGACTACACATGATGACTGACAGCGGGTGCAAAAAACTGTGTAACAATCAGGCACTCAGTAAATTGACTCACAAGAGGGCGCACTTTACTACCGTTTGCCTCAACATAGTAAAGAATACTGACCCCAAAAGGCAAACCAACAAACAAAAACAGCTTAATATTTGAATACAGTACTGGTTATAATATGCTGCGAAAATAATTACCTGTTAAATCGCACCAATAAAGAAAAAAGCATACCAATATGTTCATGGCGGTTTGAAATTTTTGTGTTCATTCCATGAGGACGTTAAAGGGTGTTTGTAACATTGGCAAGAGTAAAAACATAAATGTTCACAGATTCACACATAACTTACATGGTAAAAAGATGGTCATGATGGGAAACTCCCTTTGATATATTTTTGCTTTAAATGCCATAGTTTTTGAGAAATGAGTAAAACAATTAGTTTTGATCTCACGGGTCAAAAACTCGATGTTTGAAAACAGTGAAAACACTTAAGGTTTTCCCCCACCTTTTGTCTGGTGATTGCACTGACCGATTGAGCTTAAACTTTCACATGTTTTTTGTTTCATGTATATGTTGGGATACACCAAGTGAGGATACTGGTCTTTGACAATTAACGAAAGTATATAATGCCTTT
>JAUELU010000008.1:8850044-8862187 GCA_032357145.1 Evasterias troschelii
ATTACACAGAGGCCATGGTCTCTGTTGCCCCTGGTCTTGGCCTTAATGCTCCTTCAGAAGTTTACCATAGACTTGAAGATTTTCCAATGGAAGTACTGTTTGAAAAAATTTAAATAAAAGTGGCCTCAAGGAAGACATTCCAGGCCTGATAATGTATGTATGTTTTTGCGTGGTGCAGTAAACTGTAGATGCAGCATTTGGAGTTGAAATATCCTTTTTTCCTATTTCTGTAAGTCACACACTTACATCTTTTTTCAGTAACTAAAGTGTGTGTAATGAAATATGACAGGGCTGACTATTTTGCAGTAGATCTTTTAACGGAATCTTAAAAGTATTTTTCTCAAAACAAAATTATTTGCAAATCTTATCACTCGTGAAGTAATTTCTGATTAAACAAGAAGAAAAAAAGGCCAAAACAACTGTCTGATCTACATCAAATTAAGACACACACTGAAACTAAGATATGAATGTACATTATTAAAGATTCAATGTGATTAAAATTGCATACAAACCTTAATACAGTACATAGGCCTACTTTTTATTTAAATCAGACCCACCAAAAAAAGGAGTGGCACAGAGAGAAAAGGTTTAGTCTGGCTACAGAATAATCATAAGTTGAGCTTTTATTCAGTAAAGTTGGCACGTTCAGAACTGGAACAATTCTCAACCCCCCCCCCCCCTCCCCCCATGATTAAAAAGCTGGTCAGGGGAAACTATAACTGCATACTTTGAGAATCTGAAAACTCTATCTTTTCATAACTTTATGGGTAATCAAATGGTAGACAATCTAGCCTGTAAAACCTTAGAAAAGAACTTACTTCACCAAGTCACTAAATATAGACTGAATATTTCACTAGGTCCATAATTGCATTATGGGAGTAATTTTAACTTGTACTTTTTTAAATTCATATATTTACATAAAGATGTTACTCACAATGCTGAAAACTTATTTATGTAGTTGCTCTACAGTTATAAGATCCCGGCAAATATCTGTCTATGTATTGTCAGACAGACACAATCAGTTTTTGCTGCTCCCCCCCCCCCCTCGAGAAATGATCACATGACCAAGTCTATATTTAGAATTCACTCAAGCCTTACGCTGAAATGTCAAAGGTCAAACCTATCACACACTGGGAGCATGATCAGCCAACCCTACATGACCTTGGGCTCTGATTGGCTGGCCAACCAACACAGGGGAACAAAGAGAATGCTAAGGTGGGACATGAATTAATCATGAGGGAAGGGATCACCATAGCAACCAGAACCTGGCAATGATGTCATCATGATTGACAGGGGGATTGCCAGAGGGGTGAATTGTGGGATGTTGGGAAATTGCTGATGATTTGGCGCCCAGAGGTTCAGTGCTGGCGTGGGATGGACACGCCCAGGACAAAGACCTCTCAAACAAAGAAATGCATGTGTCTATACAGGAAGCACAGGGGGCCTGGGCTAATTTTTACACCCCAACCAACCTGCAGGGAAGGGGAGCTGTGTGTATGACTGAAAAGTTTCCAACCCAATTCATATGAAAAAATATGTAATTTGATAATCATGTTTTTGCACTATTTAAGATTAAAATGAAATTTTTTATGAACTGGGAAGAGCGTTAACGAAGTGTTCATACAATTAACTAGCAATCAATTAAGCCATAATTAATGTATGGCAAATTATTCCATGTTTTCTAATTCTACAGTAAAATTTCAACTTCAGTTCATGACCAAAAGATAAAAATCAACAGAGCGAGGTGTGATCGATGTTTTTGTCTCTCACTTCAAATTGGAGATCAGCTGAAACTTTGTTAAATTAATCTGAAAACGGATGTATTTTCAGCTATTTAGTCTCTAGCTAATAGTAATACTAGAAGGCTGGTACTAACCATAGAGAGTCATCCGACGCATTATCTAAATTACCACAGCACTACAAAAATTCTTGAGCGCAATGTCAAGGAGGTCCAATACTACTGTAAGTCCTAAGTTTTCCGCAGTCCTTGCACCAAATCGTTTAACAAACAATTAGGGCACAAGTTCATACAGCTAGTTAAGCAGAAAATGTTGCCTAACGAAAAATAAGCAGGATACCAGTCACAGATTTTTTCCTTTTGAAATAGTACTTTGGCTGGTAACCTTACTCCGGTAAGCATAGTTTGTTGTTCTGAGCTACTTTCGTGCTTCAAAAGCAGAACTTTGCTCTACATGAAATAGGACCCAGAAACGTACAGTGCACTGCAAAGAATTGCAAACCCCAGTTAATCCAATTTCATATTCTTGCAATCAGCTTTATTTCAGAAGAAATCATGTATATCAATTTCAACTAATTGCACATCTTGTTTGACAACTCCTGAGCCTATAAGCTAAATAGCACAAAACAGCAGTGCATCAAAGCAACTTCACTTTCCAGATAAAGCTTACCAGCCACAATAATGAGTTATGTGTATTGTTTGTGACTGTCACTGGTTCCCCGCTTATTTGCTAGGTAGAAAATTGCTCAGGTAGAAAATTGTTAAATGTATATGTTTGCTCAACGAGCAGCCCTGTGAATTAATGTGCAATCTTGTATACATGTACAGTTTGAAACGTACAACAAAAGCAACTTGCATAAAAAATGAAGAAAACAAATCACTTCATAGGAATTTAATGTTTTACATGCAACTTGACCCAACAACTCTGTAAGAATGATTAAGTAAAAAAAAAAATTTTTTAAACTCAGCATGTGTTGTTTGCTGGCGTATTTTGTAATAAATTTGTTGTAATTTGTCATTTCATTTAACAAAATCCTACGCATGTTGACTTAGCAATCACTATTGACGCATCTAATGATATATTACCCTAGTGCACGGATGACGTTATGTCTTACGCTAACCGCCATTTAGATGAGCTAAATACAGGGCTCAGTGCCTTCCCCACATAAATAGAAACTCCACCTTAACATATTCCTCATTAAAAAATGTAAGGTTTCGTGATAATCATGATTTCAACTTAAAAATGAAGGGCGGGGGAGGCGAGATGCAGTATCATTTACTATTAATCAAGCCACATAAAAAAATTAAAATTTTGCAAAATCTTTTATAGATGAAAGATCTTGTGTGGAAAAGACTTTTTATGCACAATATACAGAACAGATCTGTTCTGTACATTGCGCAACACACACTCTACAATCAAAGAATCCTGCCTATTATTTCCAGAAGACTAATGGTTTTACTTGTTGATGAGGAGGAAATGTTTATATTTAAAATTCTGTGATTGAATCTTCAAATGGAAGTCAAATCGGATACACAATTTAAAAACTTGTTTTTATATTTCTAACAACCAACCGGAGGCAAGCAAGGGATGGGAAATGAAAGCCAAATTAAAGCACATCGTTGTTGTACTTTAGAAAGGGAAAAAATCAAACTAACTTGATTTTTTTTCAAATGATGTACTGGCCACTTAGTTCATCCTGGGTCTTGAAAGCAACTTTTAATATTCAGTCAAGGGTATGTCATTTCAAAGATGCCCCATTAGTTTAGAGTTAATTTCAATCACACATACACAGTCAATGAATGTCTCCAATCAGAATGTGCCTGGGCGTTTGGGCAACGTAACTGATATCCACTGAAAAATAATGTTGATTAGATTTGCTCCGCTAAGCTCCACCCCTTTCCCCTACCATAGGTAGAGCAGTAAACATGGGCAACAAAATTAGCATTTTAAACATACAGGGGCCCCTCACATCATGTAAATTTCTTTTCTTTTGTTATTGTGTTTTAAGTATGTTTGGGCGACACTGATAGTAAGACAATAATACTAAAACCGATGGGCGACCCAATTATGCTGAATTACAAAGCAATTTCCATTGATCAATTTTGCAGCATGGTACACCATAGATCTGCATCTACACCCAGCAAATTCCACTGGGCAGCAGTAAAACAGTCCCAGTAGATCGGATACAGATTAGAGGACCCTGTACACTGCAGTGCTAGTGTAGTTCATGTACATGTACAGTAGTACATACATGTAGTACATGTAGTACATGTATGTAGTACTCTCTGGTTAAGTACATGCACAGCAGCACATGGCCTGCACTGTGGTGCCATCCTATTTTAACTACATGAATGTTAAATAGGATGCGATAAAACTAGAATCTCCTTCAGTCGCGTCTGTCCAGTGTCTGTACATGTGTTTACCGTACGACAGTTGAGTAAATGTATGTACTGTACAAGAACATTGCGCACCACATCGGGGTCACATAGTTTTTCATTAAAATGTGGATGCTTAACATTTTGAGCATGTAGTCTCTACATTGCTACATATACGAACCCCAAAATGCCTCGTGGTTGACCTTCATGGTCTATTACATGTTGACAAACAATCTAAAAAGAAAAGATGGTCTCACACAAACACCAAAGCACAATTTATATGTGCAAATAGCACTCTACACTAATGACGTCACTTTTGCTTCAAAAATACCCAAATGTCAGACAAACTGCCAATCACCTAAGCGATCAGCGTGCTAAATCGCAGTTAGTACAGTACACAAGAATGAGTATAACAGAAAATGGCTTGGACATGTATGCACGCATATGTCAGTGAAGTTTGACGCATTGTCTGATATCACGGAACATGCGTGGCATCACCATTTTGAGCTTCCATTTTAGCTTTAGTGCGGAGTACGATTTTAGTGATGTGCAGCGAACATGAACATGGTACACAATCATTTCCTTGGGACCACCATAGAGTAAAGAGGAGATAATAAAACCATGGGCTGTAAAGATAAACAAATAAAGATTGCGTTCATCACAAAGAATAAAATTGAGACACATTGCTTATAAATCTGTACATTGAAAACCCCCCCCCCAAAAAAAAAAGAAAATTTTGAACGAAAGAAAAAAAACCGCCCCAAAACAATCCAATGAAGTACCATGGGATACATCTGAAGGATGAAAACAAGGCTTCACAAACCCAAGAGATTCATTACAAAAACTAAATTACAAACCTAGTCGCTCATAAAAAATATACTGTATATCAAATACTAACTGTAATCAATTTTAAAAGCTATTACATGTTTATTGCTGTCCAATCATGACTGCCAATTACTCAAGCTTTACAGTATACCAAACTAAAAATGTCCCACAGACATAAAAAAATCATGATCAAACTGTAAACTTATGCAAGCAATTTCTCCTTGAAGCATTTGTGCCCAAAACCCTGAATATAGTCTTATTGGGTTCATCCAAGCAAGCAAAAAGGCCGCCATTCATACTTGTGTTGTAAATGGCGCTATGTGGTTAAGCCTATAGCAGCATTCAAGGAATATTACCGGAAACGTCTTTGTCAAGGAGTGGGTCGCACTGCTGAAGACTGGGCGTTGAAGGGAACTCAAAGGAGAGACACAGCACACAGGATGGTTTTCAGGAATACGACTGGCGTGGCCGGGGCTTGCATCGTGCTGGTGCGCGCCCCGGTCAATCGCACATTACTACACTTATTCGTCTTTCATTTTCCATTTGTACAACTCAGCACTAAGATGCCTGTTCCAAACATTCCAAACTTTAAAATGAATTTACTTTGAAAATAGCACTAAAACATGTATGGCAAACTTAATTCAAATTCACAATTGTTCCAACATGGCTGTCAAGGAACAGAACTTAACCTTGAAGTTTCCGTCAGTACAACATGCGCATTTTAAAATCTTTTTCAGGACAGGTTAGAATTTATTCCGACCATATCAACACAGTAGTAGGAGTGCCAAATCATCCCGCAGTGTACATGTAGCAAAACCTGTTGAGCCAAGTGTCCGCTGCAGTTGGGCTGAATTAGAAATGGTTTTCAGCCGCTACGACTACGGCTGAATCATAGCGTCATCATGCTCTGAATTATAGGACGCCCTTAACAACACCATAAGGTTTATCACAAATAGCAAAATACCAAGAGAGGGCGCTGTTTTGCCCGGGAACTCGCGCACGACGACCGACTGTCGCATTTGCCCCCTCTGTCCTCCCATGATGCATTGCGATTCTGAATCGCGATAAACCTTATTGGCAACAACCCTAGCAGTAGCCAAAGTCGTCAATATGGATACGGCCACAACCCCCTCCTCCGCCCCAACATTGTTCATGTACATAGGTAAAGGTTTAACAATGACAAGGATAGGCAAATTGTGCTCGATGCATATCATATGAATATTATTGATATATTTGATTATTTGAATTCACCGACTCATTATATTGCAGCTCGATGTGTTCTGTGCATCTGGCAAGTTTCCATTAAAAAAAATAGAGTTTGGCCTTCAATTCATACAGAAAGCACTGTATTAATTTGGGGTACCCTTCGAAAATGGTGTAGCCTTTGAAAATGGCATTTTGAAAAATGTTGACCATAGTGAAAACTTGATGTTGCATACATTCACTATGCACGAACCTCGAGCAACATGCACGCACCAAATATTGTTGGCAACATCATGTTTTGTTGTTTATGCGCGCGGACACACATTATTCAACATGAACTTGAGGATATTTTAAGGAAATGGAAACATACCATAATTTGCACTAATCTAATGTTTAAAAACAGATTTAAATTGGTAGCATTATTTTTTTTCTCGACATACTACATGAATAATGCACCAATCCATGTTTCATCTACAAAGTTTAAGTCTGAAGAGAACTCAACAAACTACATGAACAAGAAAATATAAAAAGTTCAGTCAACCAAAAAGTTTGGGAAAATTAAGATTTGAAATTTGAAAATAACAATGCCATTAAACAATAACTGCTTGCAAAAAAACAGGGCCTTAGCTTCAAACTGCTTAGAAAAGAAAGAAACACAGATGTAAAACAAAATGGTATTGTAAAGTATAGTGGGCTAAGAAAATTTACAATGTGCATTTCCAAAACAATTTATTGCAAATGTTTTTCAACAACTTCTACTAACATTAGAACCAGCAACCTTATTGTTATTTCACATACATACACAAACTGACAACTGAATTAAAACAAAACACATGTTTTCACATACAGGGTGACACACACCGACCTAAACCCCCATACAAACCCCGGGAAACACCCCAGAGCACAAGCCACAACGCACAGCCCGACTGACGTAACACAAAGTTTGGAACTCACACTGATTCTTCCCAGCACTTTCTTTGAACTACGCACGTGTTTTTAGCCAACATTTTCGCCAAAATGGAAAACAAGTTTCAGAGTAAATCCTCAAAAAATGTATGTTTCAAGAGGTGAGAAAACCTCGGTGGTTTATGAATTTTTTTTTTATTTTTATCAAACGATGTTTCACTTATTTATTCGACGGATCATCGTAGTAAACTTGAACGACCAACGAGTGTCGGGGGAACCCCTCTGAATCAAGTCATTTGAATGTCAGTGTAGTTTTTTTTAGAGTTTGAACCTTGGGAGAATTTGATACACCGGGAACATAAATATACCGTTTATCCTCTTCGCCGTTCTATAAATGACGGAAATATTTACATCATACAATTGTACAGTGATAGTGTGGTTTAAATACCAACATATTCCTACAGAAGAGGTTTGTAAAACACGTCTCCAAACGCAATGTTTTTGGGGTCACGGTGTAGTCTCACAAATGGAATGATGGCCTCTCTTCCAAGAGTGGTACTTCCCACGAGATGGCGCGATTTCGGCGTAAAATTCAAGTAAATATTT
The DNA here is from genome assembly GCA_032357145.1 of Evasterias troschelii. Taxonomy (NCBI): domain Eukaryota; kingdom Metazoa; phylum Echinodermata; class Asteroidea; order Forcipulatida; family Asteriidae; genus Evasterias; species Evasterias troschelii. Next base: position 8,857,699 of record JAUELU010000008.1, read on the forward strand.
CACAAAACTTCGACTCGGAATTTCTTCTGAAAATTGAAAGGACGACGGGGAATTCTATATCGTTACTTTTTCAGTCTGTAATTTTTCACTTACCAGCTCAACAGCAAATTCTGCACAGGGATTAAGTTGACCTCTCGTGCAGCTGATGAAAAGCCCGTGTGAGAAACAGGCTATTCAAAACGCTCCGGCCAATGGCGAGTTGCCCGTGCGTACACGCCTGCACACGCTGACAAATCTCCTTGGCTTCGGTACTTTCGGTGAACACGAATCACGAAGTTTTACAATTTTCAGTTTTAAATGACTCAATAACTGCACATAAAATTGATAACAGACTCATCTGGCCCTAAAGGATTCCACAGTTTGTGCGTACGGGCCCGGTATTGTCCGAAAGGCCCCAATTTCCGTAAAAAATGGCGAAGGTTCAAATGGCTGTTTACCGTAGGGGTAGCCCTGCCTGTGTTGAGGGCTAAACACAACAATTTGTTTACTGATAAACAACCTCCTTCCACATATCCGGCGGTGTGACACGTGACATGCCACCTGGCCAATAGAGTGTAGCCGGCTTATATACATCATACCTGTTCACATGACAACTATTTAGATATAATGTGAGGGGAATGTAGCCGTTTTTGAGCCCACCCCAAGTGCAACAATTGTAAACAATTTTTGTTTATCCATCGATCTCAAGATCACGTGACACCTTGTCCCATGAGACTAGTCAATTAGATGATTTCTTTATGTCATTCTGTCTTCATTGTCTTTTGTAATGATAATTGGAAATCGATTAAATGGATCATCATCCATTTCTAATCGAAGTTCGATTGACTTATGAGGCATGGCTACTTTGTATATGTACAGACAACAGAGACCATTATTTTTTCCTTTGGATCTTGCTCCACTGACGTCACACTCTATTTCATAACTTACATAATAGAAATCAATACCAATAAAATACTCTTTTGCTAATGGTTTCAACAACAATTTTATTTTTTCAGGTTATAATTTTAATCCTTCCTTTTTGCGCGTGCAATATACGGTCTAAAGGCAACTTTTTAAAAAGATAAATTTGTTTGCCGATATGGACATGCTATATAGGAATAACACTATAAACAAATTTCTTCTTTTATGTGTACTTTCTAATTCAATTTCAAGTGAGATTAATTTTAACTTAGAAGTTATATATCAGTGCAGTTGGAATGTTCCTCATGTGGACATTATATTTTGAGCACTTCTTTTAGTCGTTGTACACTTTGAAGAAATTTCAGGCACATTCTTTGGGTAGGCTACTGGACGCGTCAGAATCCCCCTGCATGCTTGAGCTGGGGTTTTTTCGTTTGTGCGGGCGCTCGGATCGGAGTAGCTCCACCTTGGAAATAAGTTGTTGTGTGATTTATAACTAGTTTGTGAGTTTTCATTTTTGTATGTCACAATAAACGTTTTCATTCATCACCAATGTTTTCTTTTAAATCATTTTTTACACGACAATCTGACCTGCATAATTAATGTAGTGATTTTTGTTTCGCTTTGTTCCCCATTCATTCACACATTGATCAAAACAATGGCAAAAACCAACAAAAACGAAATATTCAAAATTGTAAAATGTTAAGTCATCAATTTGGGTAGAAAATGAAATAAACTTTTATTCATGAAATACAACTTTTCAATTACTTATAACGGGACATTTGCTCAGCACATGCAATTTATGGGATAGTGAAGTTTTAAACTTTGAAAGTGAATGGCAACAATAGTCTCTGAGGGAGAGAACCGTAAAAATAAATTATTTTATGGCGCCGCTTCTATCTTTTGAAGACGTCATAGATAGTGGGGTCACGTGATTACTGTTGATGTATTTTGCCCGCTCAACGTCCGGTCACACCCCGCCTTTCCACATCATCACATGCAAATGAGTCACGTGACTCCGTACATGGCCGTTCGTCTGCTTCTCTTTCTCTATCTGAACCCTTTGGCCTTTTGTGCATGAAGTCAATACAAAGACACGTGACGTACTCAAATTCAGTGTATGGATACAATTTTATAAGCGGTGTAAATGGCGTCATACGGCCTCATTCACATAAAACGTCTGTCTGTAGACCTACATTAAATAATAGCCTTAAAATCATAAGTAAGTGCCGGGATGTGAATGTCACCCATACTTATGCCGATTTAGTACACTTTTCTTGTTGATGGCAACATTTCAATTCAATCATGACATGATTGATGGGCACATCGTGTACATTGATTAACATTTTTTTATCCCGTGCACAGATACGTAGACCTTCCATTGCCTAGGCCTAGGGACGGACTGTCTGTCTACATTCGTATAGTAATCACGTGATCAAAAACAGCCCCATAATGTACATTCAGGTATTCAACCATCGTAATTCGCTTGAAGTGCACTGTTGTGCAAGAGAGACTTTAAAACTTTTGAAAAACATCTCTTCTTGGTTTGAGACGAAGTAGAGGGGAAAGTTTAGTTTGGGGTTTGTTTGTTTGTTGTTGTTGCTGTTGTTGCTTTGGGGGTTGTTGTTTTTAGTTTGTTTGTGGTTGTTGTGTGTTTTTTTTGTGTTTTTTTTTGTTTTGTTTTTTGGGGGGGTCATAAATTCACATCTTCTAGTTTTTAACCACTTCATAAAACCACATATAAAAACCAACGCTGACAAATTCATCAAAACCCCTATTATATGTGTCACTATCGACCAAAAACAACATTGAAAGTTGTGTTTCGGGTTTTTTCCAGGTATTTTGAGGCAGTTCATTGGCTTATTTCAATCTTGGCAATCGAGATAAGCAACAGTGGGTTGGGGTCTTCAAATACTATTTCCCTTTTTACAATATTTCAGACATCGGAGCTCAGTGAAAACAATAATTAATAGAATTCTGGACAAATCCTGCATGTATAGGCGTACTTTGTCTTTGTCAACTTCTCAGTAGTATACGAACATTTTCATATAATATTCTTGCTACAAAAGTTATATAGTGGGCATACAAAGCACGCCTTGTCCGTTCCACAGCGTAACCCAAGCTCAATTTAATTTTCTCGTGATTGTTGTTGGTGGGGGAGGGGGGTTTGTATAGATGTTAAATTTGCATACATACTAATCATTTTGTCTTACCATTACATCGGTGTGTGTGTTAAGAACTGTATTATTCATGTTCAGTCTCAACTCCTTTGACTTTTGTAGTTTGCAATGAAACGAAAAAAAGAAATAACATTAGGCCTAATGATCAAATCATGACATGATATCCCTCCCCCTTTTTTGAAGGCGAATGGGGTTGTTTGTTTGTTTGTTTGTTGGGGTGTGTTTGTTGGGGTATTTGTTTGTTTGTCTTGTGTTTTATTTGTATTAAATTGTGGTTCTTTTGTGCATGTGTTTTGGTACGTTTTTGTGGGTTTTTTTTTTGCTGGTTGCGCACAGTTTGTGTATTTCTTTCGATCTATCAATGAGAAGAATTTTAAAAAGGGGAACTTTTCTTAAACATGGCAGTATTTCATGTGAAAACATTTTCAGACCAATCAATTAATCAACAAGTAGGGCCTAAGTTAAACTTTTGGCTTAACATTAATTCGTTTGTTTAGTCTGCCGGCGAAGTTGCGGACCGTTCCTCAACCAGTGTCCCATGAAGGGCGAATGACTGATCGGCTTACACTTTCGACGAAGCATGGACTGAACCCGTGCTAAAATGAGAAACATTATGATTCACAGCGAAATTATATACTTCTAGGGCCGTACAGCAAACTTTTAGACCCAGTCATTAACAGTTATAATAGGAGTTGGAATGTTCAAAACTATATGGACCAGGATTGCTATAAAGATAGAAAAAAAACATAGGGCCTAATTTTAAATGTTTAGTCTGAAAGCTTCGATTTTGAAGTTTATCGAACCATTTGTTTTTTCTAGTGTGAAATATTTCCCTCTGAAATTGAGTCATATTCGAGAAAAATGTATCTGAAAACCTATATTTAAAAAAAAAACAGCAGCTGATTTCAGTTGTTACAACCCAAGAAAATGTGTTTCATGCTGGAAATTCTGCAAGGTTTTTCACCTTTTGCAGACTCTAAAGCCCAAACTTTCATTCTATAGGTTTGTTATTTCAGAGACGTAATTGGTTCGTCACACAAAAGGAGTGTCTGTGACTATTTGGTCAGCTCTACCAATCCTATAATAATACCTTTTAAGTTTTATGCAATATCAATGATAAACTTCGCAAGTTAAACTTCTTTGTATCCGTTTTAAAACTAACGTTTATAGACTGAGCACATTATTGCAAAACACGAAATAATTTTTTTTTATATCAATCTGAAAACTCACCGAATATATAGATCGTTGATTCTGTGTGTCGGAAAAACTGTCGAAGTTGAGAAAATAGCATTTAAAGGCAGTGGACACTATTGGTAATTCTCAAAATAATTATCAGCATAAAAACTTACTTGGTAATGAGCAATAGAGAGCTGAAGTTGATAGTAAACAACATTGTGAGAAACGGCTCC
>JAUELU010000008.1:8962948-8973458 GCA_032357145.1 Evasterias troschelii
ACACAATTGTGGCAGTTGAATGGTTTCAAATGGTTGGTCAACTCACTTGAAAATGTTGCGAACTGTAGGAGGGTTAAGCTACTTTTTGTGCTAAAGCAGCTTTATGAAATTGGACCCTCCAGGCTGTGTAGGTAATCGAGGCAATTGCTGCCCCTGCGATATTTTCACAGAGAGCCATAATAAATGCGCATTTCATAATCAAGTTCAATGTTCAAGGTCAAGGTTCAGGTTCAAGGTCAAGGTTGAATCTATCCAGCCAGAGAATTAGAGCATACCTTGTTCCTCAAAGAGTTCTTTGAATTGTTTCTCGGTCAACTCATATGCAATGTTGCTGACAAAGACCGAGTTTTTGTAGGTTCTGGTGCCGAGCCCTTGGAATGGTTGAAATCTGGCCCGAGACCTCTTGCGATGCAGACCCAATTTGGGCAAGTGTTTATATGAGCTGTAACAAATAAGAAGTATTACTATTATGACTATCAATGCAAAAAATAGTTTAAAAGAGGAAGGGAAATGAGCAAGTTAATTTTGTCATGTCTTCATTTTCCACTAGATAGAGTCCTCATGTGAGTTGGAGAAAAATTACAATTCTCTAACCCCACGTTAAAATGGTGTAAATTGCCATTGCAGTCGATACCCTCCCAGCGCAACAGTTGTCAACATCTAATGAAATCTTCAATCTGAGAAAAATGGGTCTAGTTGTACGGGGATGTTTTGGCTCATAACTTCCTTTTTGTCAGAGCGAAATTTGAAACATGAGGTCATTGGATTTCAACAACTAATGGATCTTTATGTTCCAAGGAGGAATTTGCAAATTAAGGACGTTTGATTGAATTTTATTGAAAGTCAGTTATGAACTAACGTATAAAAATGAAGAGACCCATATTTAACAAAATGATTGGCCTGACGTTTCGACCCTAGCAGAGTCTTTCTCGATGGCTTAAAAGAAAGACTCCGCTAGGGTCGAAACATCAGGTCAGGCTAGTATTAACTATTTTTTGCATTTATACCAGGGGGCCTTTTGGTTGTTAAACTGTTTGCCACAGCTAATTCTATTTTCTCTTTTATGACTATTAACAGAATTAAACCAAGGGTGCATCAAAAGTTTATCACTGTGAGTTAGAAGCCTGAGTAGACATGGGTGCATGCTAGGAACCAGAAACACAGCAGTGTTCCCGAGTCAAAGGTTACAAATGAAATGCACACAATAACCTAGTTTAATACAAGACCTTTGGCACAGTGTCCCAAATAAAAAGACGAACCAGCTGTGCATACCTGCCAACACTGAAACCTCAGAAATAGGAACACCAGTTTTGCAAGTCCACAGACAGCAACGCAAGAAGTCGTACGAGTAAAGCTTATTACATAACAAATTAAGCATGTATTTAAAACAATGCAAAAATTAGTTAGTGGCCTGACGTTTCAACCTTCGTAGAGTCATTCTTGATTGTTTATTTAAAACAATGTACAAAATTCATTGTATCCCATAGGAAAATATCTATTGTCTCAAGCAAATGACATCCACTTTTGCCAGAACTTTTTGATCTCGTTCATTGCTGTCTCTTTTCAGAATAGGAATGTTCTGTTTTTTTGCGGCCTATAATCTTAAAAATCTGGACAATTCCAAATTAAATCTGAATAGTTGGCAGGGATGGTTATATGGTTTAGCCTCTTGTTTGAGGACAGAACCATGTAGGTCTAGGAAAGTAGCGCACCAAGCTTTATTGCAAGAACAATTTCTGTCCTCACACTCACAGGTACCCATTTACTGCTGGGTGAAGAGAAGTGCAGTAGAACTCAAGTGTCTTGCTCATTGACACAAGAGCAATGACCGGGATTCAAACCCACACCCTGGTGACTTGGCCACCAGGGCCCAATTTCATAGAGTTGCTAAGCACGAAAATGTGCTTAGCATGAAACTTCTTCCTTGATAAAAAACAGAATTACCAACCAAATTACCATTTGTTACATATCGCTTGTTAATGGTATTCAGCTGTTGTTTGCTTATCCTGAAAATCATGTGGAAATTTGGCTGGTAATTTTGTTTTTATCAAGGCAAAAATGTCTTGCTAAGCAAATTTGTGTGCTTAGCAGCTCTATGAAATTGGGCCCAGAACGCAAGACCAGTGCTCTAGACTATTCGGCCATGACATGCCATATTCTTCAGATTTATTTTTTGAAGTACAGAAATAGACTGTGAAAATTTGCTGCAAACATAAATCTTATTTTACCTCTTCTTTCCATTGCCATTATTTCTGTCAGTGCCTTCATTCGTCTCATCCATTCTGGGTTGCTGATTCTCAAAATCATTGCCTGCATCGTAATCCTCCATGTTGCTTTTGAAATAGAAAACAGAAGCCTATGTAAATCGTTTTGAATACTCTAGTCAATTTGTCTTTGTTCAACCAAAAATTCATTTAAAAATCTACCAAGTCAGTTTCCCTTGTGATTTATTATTTTATATCTGATATAAAAAGTTGCATCCCCTTAAGGTGATCCCCTGGCTTCTGTTTCCCAGGTTGTATCGTACACTTGGGTGTGATCCCTGACTACAATGCAGCTTACGGTTGAATGGCTTCTGACTGGCAATGATATTGACAAAATAGGGAGACCACCAACATAGGGCTAGATAACTCCGGAGGTCGTTGGTTCAAATCTTGCTCTAGTCAATTTTTCTTTGTTTAACCAACACATCTTTTGAAAAGTTACCCAGTCAGTTTCCATTGTGGTTTATTATTTGAATACTTTGGTATCAACATAATAAAAATGCTGTTTACAAACATTGATACTTGCCACAGAGTACCAAGCCTCGATTTGTCTGTCAATTGAATGGATAACCGGTTTCATTTTGCAAGGGGGGCAAGGAGTGTCTAGAAAATTTACAAACCTAGACTTGTCTGTCAATTGAATGGATAACCGGTTTCATTTTGCAAGGGGGGCAAGGAGTGTCTAGAAAGTTTACATACAAGTCTTGTGGTTGTAGTATGAGTACATGTATGTTTTGGCAACCCCAACCAAAAACATGTTTTAGCTTTGGTCATTGGTTGAGCGTATTCGAGTGTTCGGTTGAACCGCGGTGACGCGGCTGTTCTGACCAAACCGTAACCAACTTGTTGGCTCAGTTAGGCTTGGCTTCAAGATGACAGTCTCTAAAAACTATTGGAAAATGTCAATGGAATTCTTAAAAAAATTAAACAGATTGAAACATAGGGGCCTAGTAATTAATGATGTTGATAAAATTACAAAGACTACTAAATAAGACCCATTACTTGAAACTAAAATGAAGGTTGTATATTATAACATGAATTTTCAAGAGGGTACGTCACAAACTGTTTTTGGTTAGAAACACGTTTTTGCGTAGCTCTTGGAATTTGTCAGTGAATTTAACGTCAGAAACTTGTTTCCAGTCATGGTCGCCCCAAAACAGAAGGACATCTTTTGTTAATTGTAACAATTATTCTGTTGTCAAGTATGGTGTTAAGTGTGAAGACTTACTACAAAAATAAACTATTCAATAATGCTATCTAAAAAAAAGTCAAGTAGGCCTGCGGAAAAATAACGTAGTTTGGTTCCCAAAAGTGACTGCGTTTTAGTGTGGCGCTTGTGGAATGCTTAGAATGCAACGCACATGTCAAAATGCAAGTATTTTGAAGCGATTCATTTCAAATGTGAAAATGATTCAATGTTTTTACTAGTATTAGTAACGATTATCGCAACTATGTGTTTTTATAACAACAAGGTCACCCTAATATTAGAAATATAAACAACAGTTAGACATGTCAAATGATCAAAGAAGAATGACAGAATAATGACTGAGTGATATAGTGATACACAACAGTGCTTAAATCGGTGTATTTTGGTTTACCCTTTAGAGAAATGCCCTTACTTGCATATCGTAACCCTCAGTCTCGAAGGTCGGACCTTCGAGACTGAGGGTTACAATTGTCGCAACTATTACTTACACAAAGGAAAAATGTCTGTATCCTGCCACCACTTTTTCATTCGTTATGAAAAAAAACAGTATAAATTTAACTCAAGTCAAATGAGATATTCCTTTTGGGGGTTTGGTAAAAATGAGTGAGGTGGTACGTGGTGGCACTGGCAGGATACAGAACATATGATTCGAACTGCATCTACTCCTTCAGAGTCCTTCTACGGTCTAGTGGTAAGACAAATGGGTTCTGGCATCTGCTCAGGTAACTCAGTCAAAGGTCGTGGGTTCGAATCCCAAGACAACCCAGGTGAAATATTATTTTAGTAGGCTACCAAAACGAGAAACTATACATGCTATATAACAAGAAAAGTCAAAGTTAACACTTCCCCTGCAATATCTTGTTCAATAGACCAAGTAACTGGGGTGCTGTACTCCTTTAAATAAAACATCCAACTTACAACAACTGCGGTCACTGGTTCTACTTCTTCAATAATATAAACCTCGCTGTTGTTTTGTCCAGAAACTCTGCGAAGCATTCACAGCACTCTCGTTTCAACCTCGAACCCCGAATTGAAAATACTTTTTTTTTTAATGAACGCAAATGCAAACTAAAGGACCGACTTTCCTTGGGGAAAAGGATGATACTGCGTGTTCCCCATTGCAAACTTATATTCACAGCTATTAATGTGATATGAATATTTATAAGATGAAGGCTTTGTGGGTGGGTGGGGCTTGAGGGTTTGATTGAGTAGATGGTAAAGACACTGAGAAAGTGAACTTGTTATTATCTATGTTTTCATGTTTTTAGATGTATGGAAAAGTGAAAAGGGTTATAATCCAATCGTTCCACAGTTGTTCTGCCCTTATCTTTTATATTTGCTGTACCCTGGTTTTACGACACCCTTCCCACTGGTTTAATTTATTCACTTGCTTTTTATAAGCAATCTGCTCCTCCCGACAGAATAGCGCTATTAATATTGCTGTACCCGCCTTGTATATTTTATGAATCATTGTATAATTAAGAAACAACCCTCTTTGAAGTCATGAAGTTAGAAAAATAGTTTATTTTTCACCCCAAAAGTAGAGTCTTACAAAGGCTGCATGCGTGAAGCCTTTCTTAGGCAGCACACAATTCTATGCGACACAAGTGATTTTTCTCTTATTACTTTCGTCCGATGGCCAATTGAGCCCAACTTTTACAGGTTTGTTATTTATGCATATGTTGGGATACACCAGGTGAAGAATGAAAATACAGTTTAGTGACAATTACCAAAAGCACACACCTGCATGCCTTCCCATGATCCATGCTTTAATTAAAGGCACTGAACATGTTTGGTCGGTGTATCCCAACATATGCATGAAATAACAAACCTGTGAAAACTTGGGCTGAATCGGTCAAGTTGCGAGAAAATAAAGAAAGAAAAAACACCCTTGTTGCAAAATATTTGTGTGTGCTTTCAGATGCTAATAAAAGGCTTCATGCATGAAGTCTTTTATTTTTTTATTGAGAAGTTACCTCTTTCTCAAAAACTACGTTACTTCAGAGGGAGTTGTTTCTTACAATGTTTTATACTATCAACAGCTCTCTGTTGCTCGTTACCAAGTAAGTTTTTATGCTAATATATATTTTGAGTAAATACCAAACGTGTTCAGTGCATTTAATTAAACCATGGATGGAGTAAATGTACATACAGTACAGTATATTATGCAATGTCATTGGTATGATGCACTAAGAGACATTGCTGAATTCGAAAATAATTTATAATAATATGTAATAATACAAAATATATTTCCATGCTTACGTTTCATTGAAGTTACAATGAAAGGTCAATAATCTCACAAGCTAAACGGGTCCCAATGTTTGAAAATGCGCGCGCCAGACTTGCACAGTCTCCTTTTTGTGAAGTTTGTGGGCGCGGCTTACAGTGGAATTACGTCACACATCTTACAAACGGTACTGTTTATTCATAAATATTCGTAATACATGGATGGCTGTGAATGTAAGCAGAGAACAAAAAAACACGCACGCCATTTTTATTTAAACCAACCGAGCAAGCGCGTCGGTCGCATGTGTTAGCTAACCACTCTCCGTGTAAGTTTTACGGACAGTTTTCACTTGTTTTTATACAGAATATCTTAATTTGGAAGCTCCTGAAGGCACCATTATCCTCTGAGCCATGTCGGATTTTGAAGGGGAGGCGGACGTGTGTGACCTGGGTGAAGAACGGTCGGGAAACGAAGATATTTCCGAGGGCATGGACGCAGACAATGACATTATTGCTATTGAGTTGGGCCAGAACGTGTCGAGTCATTTTGACGAGCAGGTGAACAGTGAAGGTGCTACGGGCGGCTCTGGAGCCGGTGACAACGGCACGGGGGCCGAGGAGAAAGACGGTGAAAAACATGATAGAAGGTACTTTGAACATGTGGACAGAAAGTAATCCATAGATGTTTGCCAAAGAAGATAAGACTAATCTACTTCACTTCGTTTTCGTTCTTATAATAAACTTATATAAAAAAGTTCTTTTAATTTTAGATCCACATGGATGATGACAAAAGGGTGTCAAGACACCTTACCTTTACCTTTTCGTAACCGGGACACTTCGTACCTTTTCGAAGGTACAAAGTGACTTGGGACACTTCGTACCCTGGACACTTCTGAATCGTACCGTCAGCCGAGTCACTTCGTACCTTCACACAAGACACTTCGTATTTTTCATACCTCTTGAACTGATTAGGTTATTTCTGCCTAGTTTTGAGGGGGTCACGCTGTAAAAGAATCATTAATGACCAGTTCTGACTACACTCGATATGAATTGAGCATTCAACAACAACTATTACGATTTGTTGAATGTTAAAATTACAATACTTACAATTAACGCTTGAGTGCGCTGCGCGGGCCATTAATAATTAATGCAGTGGGGGCATGCGATTATTAATAGTTGTGTAATGACAAGTGTAGATCAATTTAGGGACAGGACGGTTAATAAAATAGTGATAAGATGAGAGTTAATCTGAAATAAAAAGAGTACACTTAGGCTAATGTAATAACAATTGATAAATATTTTTTATCTTTTAAATATTTGGGTTTTCTTATAAATAAGTTGTAATTAGTTTCGTTGAAAGAACAGTTATAACAGTTAATTAAAATATTAAACAAGCATTAATTTATAACAAGACATTCAAGGGAAATTCCATTCAAGAACGGTAGGGGGCCTCATCAGGTTTTTTTTAAATAAGTTGTAATTATTATTGTCGAAAGAACAGCTAATTAAAAAGAATTACAACTTATCTAATATAATTCCAAACGTTATTTGTCGAAACGAACAAATAAACACATTTACAGTTCACTAAAATATTAAACGAGCATAACAAGATGACATTCAACGGTAGAGGGCTCCAACAGTAAAGGTACGAACGGTACGAAGTGACTCGACCGAAGGTCCGAAGTGACTCAGCCGACGGTACGAAGTGACCCGCTTTGCCAAGGTACGAAGTGTCTCAAAGGTACGAAGTGTCCCGGGTGCAAAAAGGTAAAGGTATGAAGTGTCTGACATCCGGCAAAAGTCCTAGAACTAGTATGAGGTTCGATCCGCTATCGTGGAGTCGATAGCAGATCAAACCTCATACTAATAGTTCTAGGAGTAGGTTCTACTGACTTTAATAGTCTCACTCTTATCTTAGTCTCGGTCATCAGTGACAGAACTGTAGAAACTAGATAACAGAATAAGATTCCCTTTTTTGTAAGGAGCCTAGGAGTAGGACTAGAGTACAGTAGTACAGTACTACTAGTAGTAGGAGTAGGACTCGGGGAGAGTACACTCCCATTTTGGGCCCCCGTGTTGCTGTTTTCAAAATGATTGCTTAAATGGGCTTCCCAATGAGGGAAATCGGCAAAGCTCCCACAAGATGTATTGTTAGAAGGGGATAAGCTGGCAAGCTGGCAAAAGCCTAGTCGGAGAAGTCGCTAGCAGTGGAATAGATCCTAGCAGTAGCAAAAGCCAATCTCTGTCATACCAACATTGGTTTTTGTTTTATGTCAATTACTGTTGTCCTGCATGCAGTGTAATGGCTTGACCACAATGACCAAGGACTGTATTTGTGTACTTTGGCTGATTTCTTCTATTTTGGTAATAAAATCAAATGAAATAATTTCTTTGTCATTAGCTTAAGTGAAGAGGTGGGGGTCGAATTCTGCAACTTTTATTAGTTATTCCATTCTGAAGAACAATGTTTGTTTTTTGCTTTTTTGCAGATCACTTGATAAATCAAAAGATCGTGACAGGGGCAATGACAGGAATCGTGAGCGTAACAGGGACCGTGACAATCGCCGTGACCGCAGGGATTCGGGTCGCCGAGATGGGGGAAGGCGCGACCAACGAGGGGGAAGGTTCCAACCCTATGGGGGCCGGGATCGAGATGGTGGCGGTCGAGACAAAGCAATCTGTCGCTCCGTCTTTGTCAGTAACATTCCATTTGAGATGAAATGGCAAGAACTTAAAGATCTCATGAGGAAAGAAGGTGAGTTGAAACCCTGGGGGCCATTTGCAAACCTCGGCTTGGGCTCTGGCATTCGGCTTAGGCTCTGTAAGGAGCCGAGGGCTGCACGTGTAAACTTTACATGGAATCAGGAATACCACCATAATCAGAGTCCAGCAGTTAGGGTGTGTTCAGTCACACCGTATGGTGTTGGATTTTGTTAGAGTGGAGGGAGGATCCTTATAAATCATCCAAGGGAGTTATAGTGAAGAATAACTGGTCTTTGGAAAAGTACGCAGGTTTCAGTATGCAGTGATCAGGCTGACTGTCTTGAGTGATTTCCTTGGATCTTTTCTCACTCTTACAAAACCCAACACCATGGTAACTCAAGACACAAACTGTTGGGACTCTGATTGTGCAGGTATGACTAGTCCCATGTTTAAAGCTTGATCGGTTCCACTAGTGCAGTCCTCAGTCCAACAGAATCAAACGAAACATGCATTGGATTTTAAAGGATTGAGGTGGTTAGGGTTAGTAAGTGGCTTCAAGGTCACATTGAGTTTTGGTAGGTAGAGTCCTTATAACAGTGGGAAAAATTACAATTTGAAATTTGAAACATACTGTCATTGGATATCAACAACAAATTGGTCTGTACATTCCGAAGAGGAATCTTTGCGTCACTCGAAAGGTAATTTAACTTGAGGCTTTTTGGTTGATTGTCAGGAAAGTCAGGAAAGAACTATTAATTTCTTGTACAAAAATGTTCATACTGATCTATTTTAAATGTGGTGTCATTGGATGTGTTAAGGTATTGACAAACTTTCTCAAAGACTCTTTTTTAATTATTTTTTTAGTAGTTGATTAGGAGAATAAGTGCATCACAAAACTAGACTTGGTGTTTGAGCCCTTCTTTAATTACAAACAAAGCTTGGATGCTCGAGTTGTACTTTTAACCGTCTTCTCTCTCCCCCCTCTCTCTCTCTCTCCTTTCAGTGGGCGAGGTCACATACACAGAGCTGTTTTTTGATACAGAGAACAGATCAAAGGTAACCGTAGCCATCTCGCTGTTCAGCCCATCTGACAATCAAGTCAATTTTCCTCTAGGTCAAACCTCTCCTATAGAAGGTCACACAATGAGAATCCCACCTGTTGCAAATTTTCTTATCAAAACAGCTTGAAACTGATGGTCTGGATTGAATATTCTCAGATGACTGCACACAGCCAGTTGCTTCAACTTGGCCTTGTTCCATGGAACCCAGTGGTGTGGTGCCCAAGGGTGTAGCTAAGGCTCGTGGCACCCAGGGGCAAGGTTAGAGGATGGTGCCCACTCACACCCTTTGTGCTTGAACATTTTATTGGCATTATTTTAAGATGTTAGTAATAAGCTTTAAGCTTAGGTATTTGTCACAACCCATTGCTTACTAAGAAATACTGAGATGATTTGGCTACCCCACCCCCCCTCAGGTTGCACCCATGATGCCCCTTCCAAACTAAGCCACTGATGGAACCAGTGGCATGATTTCCAAAGTACCAAATGTGAACATTTCCTCAATTGATCTGAAGGGGCGATAAATTCGACTAAACACTTGCTCTTTTTGTTTTCTTATTTCCTTTCCTTCACACTGGATTCCTGAATGTCTGCAGGGAGTTGGGTAAGTCTCATTCGTATCTCTTTCAAATATGAAAATATGAAAATTTGATTTAAGTGTCATTATTTTTCTTTGTCCTTTGTGTATCGGAAACTCAAACTTTTGGATGCTGGAATCTTTGCATGTTTTAACAGCGTACGACTTCATACGCTGTGAACCCCAACCTTTCAAAATTAGTCTGTGTCTTCTTTGGCAAAAATGAAGGATTCAGAAGGACTAAGGGTAGTAAGCCCAAATATTGTCACTGGGTCAGGCATTTCAATCTTATCCAAGTCCAAATATGTTGGTTGTTTTTACCGCCTTGTTACACCAGGTTTTACATTTTTAGTGGACTGATGTGGTATCCGGTATGGATTATATTTTGCAGTCTGATTCTGGTAAAAAAGAGCTTGCTTCAAAATGTTTCTATCGGTCTGTGATTTGTCAGCATTTTTCCTTATTTCCTGATTTT
>JAUELU010000008.1:9048639-9059719 GCA_032357145.1 Evasterias troschelii
ACAGCACCTCAGCCAGTAATATTTCAAGGGAAGCTTTCTATCATCATTATCTTTAAACCATGTAAGTTTAATGTAAAGATGTGAACTTTTCTGTTTTGTGTTTTACCAGAAGTATAGAAACCCTTTAATTCTGTTTCAAACACATTTTGTTGTGATGAGCACTGAGTGTATACAGTTGTACTTACCACTCATCAGTGTAAGGATAAAAACCGAACAAACTTAAAAGATTCGCATAAAACGTTTGATGAGCAGCAAATTGAAAGAATTTCCCTAAAACAATTTTACCCTGAAGTATGTGGAATTTTCTTGTAGTTTTGAATTATTTACCCCTGTATAGATAATTAGAGCATTTTCTGTAAGCCGTACTATTTGTTGAGACTTTTGTAATCCCGATTTTACTTTTTTAGTTTATTTATTCTTTTGTTGAACCTTTGAAGGAAATGATCTTATTTGTATACTTTTCATAATACAAAGCATTTTGAACCATCTTATATCCTTCAAAATCCTCCACTCTATTTCCCCTTGTATTGTGAGCCATTTGTGTGTAGAGCCACAAATTTGGGACAGCAGTGAAAAAAAAAAGCATTGCATAACTCTGTATTTTCGCATTTATGTACTGACACTTTCATCCAAACAGATGCATAAATACAATACAAACAAAGCATGAAGTCGAGGCTCTACATGCACATGGCCGATTTGTGCAAAGATGGAATAATGTTACCTCTCAACCATAGAGAAATGTCCTTTCTCTATGTCTCAGCACTCCAATGTTTTTGACATGGATAAGATTTGAATGCCTGGCACACTGATAATAAGCAATTTGTTTATGGACCTATACAGTCCCAAATCCTAAGTAAAAGGCACCTGCATGAGTGTGATTTTGCAGGATATATATGATGGTTGGAGTCAATGAACGATTCTGTATTTTGTATCTAAAGGCAAGAAGAAGACAATGATTGACAATAAAGAAATATACAAATGCAAAATTGTATAAATGTGAACTTTTGTAATTTTAACTGCCTTTAATTTTTTTTATGCATTTCTTGGAGCAAACGTTACTTTAATTGTTGTTTCTTTTAGCAACAGGTAAAAGATATAATAATAATGGATTTCAACAATTGTTTTGAATAACCTTTAAAAGCAAATGAATCATGATTCAAGCTGAATGAGTACTCTCAATTTTAAACAACTTTAATGGTTATTTCTTTTGAGCAACGGGTAAAAGATATATTAATAGCCTAATGGATTTCAACAATTGTTTTAAATAACATTTAAAAGCAAAGGAATCATAATTCAAGCTGAATTTGTACTCTAATGTAAATAAATAAATTGAAGTATCACTCATGTTATACAATTTTAATTCAAAGGAAATATCAAAAGTTTAGTTTTTTACTTTTTAAAATTTGTGTACATTTGGATGATTTGATTTTAGTCTTTCTTTGTTAACCGTTGGCTCCTTAGAGCCAAATTTAGACTGAATGCTAATATTGACATGCAAAAACAGACTTGCAAAAATGTTATGTCACAGGTTCCAGTTAATACACCGATCCATTAAGCCACGCCCACTTCTCATTGACCAATCACAACCGCGAAATCTGATCACCATTTGAGCCGTTTGGTGATCTTTGCACTAATGGTGATCGAATTTCGCGGCTGTGATTGGTCAACCCATAAGGAGGAAGGGCTTAATGGATCGATCTATTGAGATAAAAAAATGAAATCCTTGAATAATATTCTAACTACACAATTTTTTTGAATACAATTTCAAAATATTTTTTAAACAAGTTCGAAATCTGCTCCCTGTATTTAAAATTTTTAAAATCTCAGACTAAAAGCATTTTCAGTTATCACCCTTTTATGTTAATCTATAAAACAAAAACAAATACATTACAATGGACTTGATGAAGAAACCAAGAATGAAGCTCAATTATGTCACTGGTTCTAGTTAAATCATTTTAAACAATGACACCATGCAGTGATGTCCTGAAATGAAACTTGCATCAACCATTTAAATTACATCATTGTCAGTTATTATTTTTTTTCTGTTGAGACTCTTTGGATATAACTTTTCATTTTAAGGGTTCGTTTGTTGTCGGAGTATCTGTGTATTTGTTTCAGTAAATGTTAGCTGTCTATTTAATAATAAACCGCAAGGGAAACTGACTGGATACATTTTAAAAGATTTTGGGTTGTTAAAAAAAAACTTGACTAGAGTGGGATTTGAACCAACATTCTCCTGATTGACGTGCCCGCGCTCTACCAACTGTGCTATAGACCTTTATCATGCTTCCACCATCTTGGTCATGTTTCCTGTATCCAATAACAGTGCTGAATGCTAATATTCATTGTACAAAAAAGTAACCAGACTATTTCTCCTTCCAGCCTCGGTTTGGTTACATTGATTTGAACGGGGAAAACCAAGATGGCCGCACCATGATAAAGGTCTATCTAGCCATATGCTTGCATTCTACCTACTTTGTCTGGTTTGAGTATTTCTTTGTTTGCTTGTTGTTAGGGTCTTATTGCCTGTTTCAGCGAATGTTTGTATTCTAGTTAGAGTCTGCTTTTGTATCTGTTTGCTCGTCTTTAGTAAGTGTTCAATGTCTAAAGTTATAGTGTTCAATTTAGTGCTTGTTTTTTTTAGTTAGTTACTTGTTTTAGTCTCTGTTTGAACTTTGTTAGAGTCTAGCTGCTCTTGTATCTGTGTGCTTGTTTTAGTAAGTGTTCATTGTCTAGTTAATACAGTGTCCAATTGTTTGCTTATTGTCTGTGTGCTTTTTTAGTCTTAGCTGTTTGTGCTTGTATCTGTTTGCTTGTTTTAGTAAGTGTTCATTGTCTAGTTAGAGTATTTGTTTGTTTGCTTGTTGTTCTGTTGTTTGCTTGTCTTTGTCTCTGTGTGCAGTCTAGTTAGAGTCTGTTCTCAGTTCTGTTATCTGCTGCATTTTTGTTGCTTTTATGCTTAGAAATAGTTCCTTATTTAGCCCTAAAAATAATTAGTTGACACTTAATTTGTTGATCTAGTTTTTATCTTTGAGTGTTTAAAATGATCTCTTATTGTATGCTTTTATTAAAATAAAATAAAATGCTTTCTTTTATGTTTTATTTATATGAAAATAAAATTAATTCACAGACTTTTGAATATAGGTTAGTACTGTGCTTTGTTAATTTGGGTCTCAGGAATAATCATGATTTTAATATTTTTTGTTAAAAGGGTGCATTTATATAATATAGAGGTGATTGAAACATTTAAACAGAAAAGGGGCAAGGGGATCTGAGTGTGGGTGTTAGTTTGTCGTGACAGTTAAATTGAGAACAAAAGGGAAAATGAATTGCTCGGTCGATTGCTATTACAAAGAAAACAATGGGGTCCACATTTGTCAGGACAGGGAAGGGGGTGGGGTCCACAATTGAAGATAATTTCACACTTGGGAGGTGTGTGGGTGTGTGTGGCTTACACACCCACCCTTGCATATTAGAGCCATGGGTACATCCATTGTTCTATTTCCTCTTCTGAAGAAATCCTCCATGGGGTACCACTAGAACAAAGAAAACCTTGTGGGGTAGCATTGTTCCCTTGTTAAAAGTACCAGTAAGTTGGCAGAACTTACAGGAGTGTCCTTGTGGGTTATTTTATACAATGGAACAATGGACCCCTCAAAGGAATTCTTTGTTCAACCAGTGGACCACACAAGAGAATTCTTTAGAAAAAGAAATAGTAGAACAATAGCAGGACCCCTCAAAACTGATCGGTAAGGTTGTGGGTGTTTGTGTGGGAGTCTCTCCCTCATAGGGTTGGGTGTACCAACCTAGGGAAATGCTGAATTGGGGGGGGGGGGGGCATATAATATTTTACAACAGCCAATGTTAATAATTATTTAATATGTATTTTCTTGGATCAAAAACTATTGATGCTAAGAAATTTTACAAAACTGCAACTAGAGAGTGCATTTTGGAGGGCGTGTGTCTATAACTAACTGGAAAACTCTGAATTTCAAAATGGAAAAAATGCAATTGCAATGACACAAGCAACAGCATACCCTACTTTTACGTGTCACCGTTGCAACACTATTTTAAATCAAATTTTGTGGGACGAAAACAAATTTAAAATGGCCACAGCTTTGTAGTTGCATTTGATTTCCATAAAAAAATCTTAGTATTGTCATTTTTGATACTCCATTATCACAAGATTCAAATGAATATTTATAAATGTTCTCAATAAACGAAATAATACATAAATCAGTTGAATTCATTCAAATTATAATGGATACCAAGGTAACAAAATTAACTCTTTCCCCAAAAGGTTATGACCGACCATGTTCACATAATTTATTTTCAAAACATTAGCAAACGGTTACACTATTTTCACCGATGAGGGCGTTACTTCACGAACAAGACAAAATCCTGTGCCGTTTAGAGGCTATAAAAAGTATGTCGTCAAAGAGCGTCATTCACCAATACTCGCACGCCGATCGCTTTGATTCGATTATTTGCATGGTTAATGACGGTCGTTGACGATTCTAACACTTCGCGCAGAAACACCAAATTTTGGGTTGGGCCCAACTTTAGTTCACGCAGCGCTTGTGTTTGAGACTGCAGCAGTGTGCGTGCAAACGCTTAACAGAGAGAGTCACATTTTAAGCTTTAAATAGAACTTAGAAGCAGACTTATTTCTTTACTTTTTCAGTATGTCTAGAAGAAGACACTTAGAAGATGACAGTGATGGTAATATTTCTTCTTATTTACGTTTAATCTAGTACTACTAGCTGTCCTTCGCATTTCGCTCTCGTGAAAAGCGTCTGCTTTTTGTTGTGTTTGCCTTTGCATAGCACCCTTTTCGGGAGAATTTTTTTTTTTTAAGTTGAAAGATTTTAAAATTTTAGTAGCCCTTGAAAGTTAAATGACTGCTACAATCATGTGAAATGACCTGGAAACAAGGTGGATGATGTAGATAGCATGGCGGTTGCTGTAAAACACGGACTGAGCAACCGAACGGTCGGTAGCCCCACTTGTGTGGCCAAGGCTAGCTGAATCCTTATCCACACGTCCATGCCATCTTTTCTTCAGCTAAGAAATAAAGCTTACTATAATAACGATTATTGTGCGACTTACTCCGAATTAATTTCCGCTATTGAAATGACCCCAACAATCATGCAAATCGAATGCGACGTCATTGACCTGCTGGGCTGTGGGCGGAGCGTGGTACGTACGGTGGGAACATTTCATTAATCATTGGTTGCTTTGTGACTGCTCCGCCCACAGCCCAGCCGGCCGATGACGTCGCATTCAATTCGCATGATTGTTGGGGGTTATCTAAAATGGCGACTCTTGGTATACATCGCGGAAATTAATTCAGAGAAAGTCGCACAATAATCGTTTAAAATTTCTTGTTAACATTTGATTTGTTTGATTATCCAAAACACCCAAGGCAAGCTAAGATCTAGGTGAACACATTCAGCTGGTTTAAACCGCCAACTGGCCCGCAGGAAATGCGCCTTAATTAGCTTTATTTCTTTAGCTGAAGAAAAGATGGCATGGACGTGTGGCTAAGGATTCAGCTAGCCTTGGCCACACAAGTGGGGCTATCGGAACAGAACCTTTTTGCTTGGGAGTAGTTAGCGTCTGATTTTCAATTTTTTCTTTTTTATAATGAAATTTTAGTAAATAACAATTTTTTGTGAGGGGCCTAAATCACAAGCGGGCCTTACGCAACAAATGGGCATTTTCAATCCTGGACATGGTCTTTGTTTGCAAACCGACGTACTTAAATGGCCTTGTTTTGTCAGTTCAGTGCGCTTTATAAGTGCTGTTCGTCTTTTTGTAATGAGAATCCACTTTTTTTGTTAACAAACATTCTCAGCAGATAGCAGGAGTCAAAAGCGTCGGAGGACCACCACTGATCAGAACGAGATAGAGGAAAGGCTAGAATCCCTCATTACTAGAGTCGGGGAAAAGGTATATATAGAATTTTTTTAATGCTGTTATGGTGGCTATACTTACTTGGCATGTTTGAATGCTTAGTTCAATGCTTAGTATTGAACTAGGGTTGGGGACGTAACTGTTTAGCAAAAAAACCAAAAAAAAGATAGTGAAATCTAGGTCAAAGTTATTTTAAATGTTGGGTTTGGTTCAACATTGGGAAACGTATTTTACCTTATTTTGTTTCTTCAAACGATTAACTATTTAGTAAACACCCAAACCATGATTGTTTGCATAATAATAATTGTTGCTTTAATTTTCAAGAGTACCTCATCTCTAGAGAGCAATCTGGAAGGTTTAGCTGGTGTCCTGCAAGCTGACCTGCCAAATTACAAGCTTAAGATCATCGGTATTCTGTGTGTGTGGTAAGTATTGCCCCAAAACAGATCTAATTGTCTTGGTTTTTTTTCTTTTGTTCTTGTTCTTGTCTTTATGTACTGTTTTGGTACCCTAAATACCTTGTTAGTGAATTTGTGTGACAATACTCCATTGTGATTGTAACTTCATGATATCCCGGCATGCAAGAGAAAGAACACCTGTTCCTTTTTGCCGGTAACTCCTAGAGTCTATATCCTGAAGGTCTTTCGCAGAATCTTTTCTTTTCCTAAGACGCCACCTTCTACGGTAGATCTGGGCCCAATTTCATGGCTCTGCTTACCGTAAGCAAAGAATCGGCGCTTACGGAAGCAGTGAATTCTGCGCTTATGTCAAGCTTTTTCACGGGTTAGCAGATAATTTTTGCTTGTGCCCTTGCATAGTCCCTGTTACTAGGCATTCTACACTTACTAGCGCAGAAATTCGGCGCTTGCTCGGTAAGCGGAGAATGATGATTGCAAGCGCAGAATTCGGTGGTAAGCAGAGCCATGAAATTGGGCCCTGACCTCGAAGTTCTGCAATCTGGGCCCAATTTCATAAAGCCTGTAAGCACACAAACTTGCTAAGCACATGCAAGTCTTGCTTAGCACAAACAGGTACCCAGCCAACATTCCGTAAAATTTACACTGTCGCGACTGGTGCCCCACTGCAAAAAAATTTGCTAAGCATTATTTTCTGCCAAACAGCTTTATGAAATTTGGCCCTGATCTTTACAGTTTTCCAGTGCTTTCCGAATGGTGCCAAGTGCAGCAACCATCACAGGGCCAACTTCCACTTTCGCATGTCAAACCTTATGAAGTTCCTTTCCCTGGCCAAGTCTTGGTGATTGCACTTCTGGGTCTTTTCCATCTCCATCGCAGCTATGCCATTGAGATGACACATCTTCGTCTTCTTATCCAAGACTACAATTGTTATTACTATTATTTCCTTTAATTTTATTATCACGTAGAAACAAGAAGTTGCATCATAAGTAGCATAACAAAAGGAATAATAAATGTAAATTATTTTTAACATTGCAGTTTTTCATTGCCGGAACAAGATGGAATTTTCATTAAATATTTGCAATAGTTTTCGTTTTTCATGGTTAATGTTATTTCTTTTTGTTTCCACACAGTTCAACTGAGCTGCCAGAAAAGTTGAGTGTCTACACAACCTTGGTCGGTCTCATCAATGCTAAGAATTACGAATGTGGAGGCGATGTGAGTTCTTACATGAATTGTATCCGTGTAGTCATGGTCCAAACAATACTATTTTTAACATAACGTGTTATTGAGGCATAAACAAATTTCTCTTCGCGAAGGGCGCACTATTTAAACTTACTTTCGATGCAAAGTGTAGAGTGTATGATTCAAATCACACATCACCATAGATGTGGTGTGTCCTGTCCAACGGTAAAGGGCATTGGAATGGAGCATTTTTGACACCATGCTTTTATTTGTCATTTGAACTTAGAGGTATATGGGAATGGAGCAATTTTGACACGGTTCTTTGCAAATTTGGAACACCTATTTCATCGTTCAGTTACCCCAAAGTTCAGGCTCACATCTTGGTAGTGTTATAGTAATATAATAACTAGTTCTTATATAGGGCATTTTATAAAAACGTATCAACGCGTTTTACATTAGTGCCATGGTCATTGGGCCAGTAACATTCCTGTAATCTTTCTCAGCTCCCTGGGGAGTATACAGCCCGAGCTGCCGTGGAGCTCCAAAGGCTTTTTCATACACAATATCAACCTCTATTCTCACAGGTACCCATTTATACCCCTGGGTGAAGAGAAGCAGTTATAGTTATGCATCTTGCTCAAGGACACAAGTTTCATGACCGGGATTCGAACCCACACTCTGATGACTTAACCACCAGAACTTGAATTTGATGCTCTAAACCGCTCGGCCATGACATCCTACAAAGTGTTAGACTCCTTGACCTCGTTTCCCAACAGTTTATTCTGATTCACAGAAATCTATGTGCTAATTAGAAATTGCGATAATTAATTTTTCCTTTGTCTTGCCCTTTAACAAAAGTTCTCAGAGGAGTTATGGAGGCGGTTGAAGGAGCTGATGAAGCAGAACGAGTGGGACAGGTGTCGCCTACTGGTACGCTTCATTGCTGACCTCGTCAACTGCCGCGTCGTGGACGTCTCCTCCATGGTTCAGCTCTACGAATCGTTTGTCGCCGTGACGTTAGAAGAAGGCATCCCTCAGGTCAGGTCGGACTGGTTTGTGTACACTTTACTCTCCAGTCTGCCATGGGTGAGTGTAGATTTTCCGGATTAATTAACCCCTACTATTGGTACCCAGCCGTTGTAAACATACCTCCAAAACTTGGGACAGTGGGGTACCGGTGAAAAACCGCGTATAAACCAAGTCTTGTATCATCCATTGTCCGGTATACCTGAGCAAGACTGCAAGCACTAATCCTTCACTCCTTTGTGGGCTACTTTCGAGCTGCCTTGTCTTTGTAATCCGACCAACAGAAGGCACCAAAAATACAGTTTGATAATAAGGGAACCTAAGAATCACTGGAGGGCAAATCCAATGGTTGCACAGGGTCGTGCGATTTTGGAACGACTCCGTGAAGCCCTGCGTCGGCACGCAGGCGAACGTGCTCTTCGTTTATCCATGGTCCCCAGGTCCAAACAATTGGGTGTGTAAAGGAGAGTTTTAGGCACACCTGAAGGCAAAAAGGCCTAGAGAATAAGGTTTCATTTTGACACAGCATAAACATTAATTTTTGTTATTGAAAAGTATCTATACACACTAGGTAATGATTGTTATATTTTGTGTTGATAGGTTGGAGCAGAGATTGCAGAGAAGAAGGAAGAAGAACTGGATAAGATGCTGAGCGTCATCGAGAACTACATGACGTGAGTGTTAAACCCTTCGTATAGGATGTCACAAACTCAAACAGCGCCCTCATTGAGCTCAAAGGAAGACTAGGCATACTTTTCCTTTGTTTGATCTCGAGCGATGGCGGCAGATGCAAGGGGATCTATTCAGTATTAGTTGACACATTGCGTAATGGTCAAGCGATCTAAAAGCGTCAGCTTTGGTGTTTCTGATTAGCAGAGTATGGGTTCGGGTCCTGGTGTTGACGCTTGTGCCCTTAAGTAAGTCACTGAACCATTGTTGCTTTGTCCTGATGGGTTGTAAAGCTGTTGTTCCAATGTGTTGTGTAATGCTCGTTGAAACACCGAGTGTACCAGTGCTTCAGGCACGATTGGCTGCACCTTGTTAACCCTTACAAGGTACCCTTACAACACCACCTTCACCCCCTACAACAAAAATCGTTATACACCCCCTTCACCTCTATAACACCTCCTTTGCTGTTACCAATTTGTCCACTTTCCTGAGATGCAGATATAGAAATTTATCCCTTAAAATGTTTTGTTTCTTTGTCAGGAAGAGAAAGAAGGACCACGTTCCGATGTTGAGGGTGTGGCACAGTGACACTCCCCACCCCCAGGAAGATGTAAGTTGTTCATCAATGGCCTCAATAGTGTCTCAATTTCTTTCGAAGAGACAACTTGAAAAACGAAGCATAACATGAACCAAATGCAATACTAGAGTCAGAACTTTTCATCCTTGGTTCTAAAGGTTCTAATTAGTAATAGACTGTGGTGTATTTGAATATTTGGCCCTTTTTAAATTTTTTCATTAGAGTTTCTTTCACATGGTAAAGCATGCATTACGGCACAAACAGCATCGGTTACTGTCAAAGACCAGTATTCGTACTTTCTGTGACCCAGCATATAGATGAAATAACCACCTTCTGAAAGTCGAAGCTCAACTGGTCAATTGAAAGCACAAGAAAATAATTGAAAACCCCCTTTTTGTTAACAATGCTCTCAATCACTAGTTTTAGACTCCCAAAACTAGTTGTTTTTCAAAAGGCGTTAGCATTTCAAGCAAAAATAGTTCAAGGAAAAGTTTTCCATGTAAACTATGTGCAAATCTGTGAACATTTATATTTTCACTGTTACCACTGATGTACATCCTTCAAAGCAATAAACATGTACATAAAAAACAAACCCGAGCTTCTCAAATAAAATTCAAATAATGGCAAGACTTCCATGATCTTTTATAAGTTAGTTTTTCTGTTCATTTCCTCAACAATATTTCCCTGTTCTTTTACTTTCTAAATAAACATTCTGAAAATATTGGCCCACCATTATTACAAAATAAATTGTCTTTATGAAAAGTGATGAGAAAAGACAGTTGTTCCTTATACTTTTCCCTTTCTCTCGGGACGATCAGGCTATTGACTGCCTGTGGGCCCAGACGTGCAAACTCCGTCGGGATGACTGGAACCAGAAGAGCATCTTACGTCCCTACCTGGCCTTCGATAGCATCCTGTGTGAGGCTCTCCAGCACACCTTGCCGCAGTACACCGTCCCGCCCCACAATGACGACTGTTTCTACCCTGTACCCAAGGTGGTCTTCAGGATGTTTGATTACACAGATGCACCCGAGGTACGATTTGGTAATATGACCCGTGGGTGAACAACCATGTCGTTGTGTCAGTGTAAAAACGCTGAGTTTAAATATGTTGTATCTCACTCAAAATAGCCCAGATTAAATTTTTTTTTAATGAGGTATTCACCTTACTCACAAGGCCACGGACAGCCACTCTAGGTGAGGGCTACACACATTACTGATTTGAGCCATCGACCCAAATCAATTAACTAACACCAGGGGCACGTTCAACTTGCCTCCTACTTCTGGGGCTG
>JAUELU010000008.1:9121079-9133213 GCA_032357145.1 Evasterias troschelii
GTTTGTTATTTTGTGCATATGTTGAGATACACCATGTGAGAAGACTGGTCTTTGACAATTACCAATAGTGTCCAGTGGCTTTAAACTTCCCAGAGTTTGCACATCTATTTTTACTTCTTTGTAGCCCCTTTCATTGACAAACTTGTATAAAAACAACATTTCAAAAAAGACACTCTTTCAAAAACCGTGATGTAGTATTGCTTTAAACATGTTAAACGGAAAAATGTAAAAAACATAACTAAACAAAAACCACTGGTAACTGGTCAATGAAGAGGCAGCCACACATTTGTACATCTTCCATACGCCGAGACAAATTGGTGCGTTTGTGTTTGAAGAAGGTTAATTTCTCCAGGACCTTCTAGCATGTTTAAACATTTAGGAAACACATTTGCCCAAGCCCCCTAGGGGCTGCATAATTAGAAGTTAAATGTACTACGTGTATGGGTTATTGGCGTATGCTTCAACACAGCAAGTTCCCTCATTGGTAGTGTACGTTTCTCATGATATGGAGCCTATGCTAGTGACCAGCAGCCGATTTCACGAAACGCTAGGATTAATCCTATCTCGAGTTAGGTCGAGTAACTCTTCCTAGTCCTATCTCTTAGCATTGCCTAGGACTAGTCCTAAAAGTTAGGAAGAGTTTGTTGAAATCGACGGCAGGTCTCTTACAGCAGAGGTTTTTCATAGAGAAACTGACATTTAATAATAATGTTAACTTATATTGCGCCAAAGTCCGCCTAAGAAGACGCTCAAGGCGCTTCACAGAGATACAATTTAAAAAGCTAAGGCCAAACACAATTTATCTAAGTTGATCATCCTAAGTAATCAAAGAATTCTTAAACATCATTAATATTGTAAAAATCACTAACAAGTCTTAACAACATCCCCCCAAAACCTGGACCAGCGCGTAGAAGTAGCGGAAAGAATACCTGTCAAGTGCAGGAACATTTTCCAGAAACACTTGTTCTGTATTGTTTTGATTTGCCAATGCAAAGTAAACACATAGTGGACTTGCCCGAAATTGTTTGCAATAACAACTGTCATTTCGCAGTTTCTCGCTAAAGAGAAATTAGTTTGGAAATTTCGCAGATCGGTTTGATTAAAAAACTAGAGGATTGGGATAAACAAAATTGTGCAGAAAGTACATTGTGCATTTTGTATGCCCCTCGTTGTCCGACAGAGCGTTAGATTAAAAATTACCATGCGTGTAAACCATCCAGTAGAAAACATGCCATGCATTTGTAATTTCAAGTCACAATCTACTTTGGATTGTACTTGTAAAAATTGTGTCCAAGATCAATGACAGGTTGTCTGGAACTGAAATCTGTTCAAATTTAATTTAAGGTTTGTATGAAAATGTATTTGTAGCGCTTACTTCTTTCAGCTTGGAGAACTCCGTGCAAAAGCCTTCCCGGCAAAAGGTCCACGAGCAAAAATATCGCTATAATTATTTCCAACAATAATGCAAAACTGGGAACTTGCATGTGGCTAGAATTTCTTGCAAGGTATTTCTATTTCTTTCCCCAGCTGAATTAAAAAAATCTCTACTTCGATAATTAAGTCTCTGAAAAACAATCAAATTTCACGGCTCAGTTTTTCTTGAAATACAACAACCTTCTGTCAGGTACGCAATGACGTGCATGTCTGACACTTTGTACTTTTTAGGGCAAGACGGTGTTTTCTTGATAGAGAGTACCTCTATGAGGAAAACTTACTCTTGTGCCGGGAAATTTCAAGGTGCACAAAGGCCTTTGATGCCTTCAAGACGTATGTGGCTTGAATAGGTACACATAAATTAATAGTGTAACGGCAATGTTTAACTGAACCCCCCCTCTTCAACCCCCCCCCCCCCCCCCAAAGTTCATCATTGAAAACAAGAAAATAGATAGTGCCGAATAGACGCTTTATTTGGTTTTGGCTGCTGGTCAAATCAAGCATTCTAATTGTTCTACAAGTGGTTGACTGCCCAATCATGCCAGAAATTTGATATGATTCCACGCATGCGGCATGCTGCATGCGTCAGTCATGCATAATGTTCAGTTGTTTGCTATAAAAAAAAAAAGGAAGAAGATTATCAGCGAGTTGACTTTACACTGTGTGACGTCAAGTGGGAACTAGTCTTGTCCCCATCTGGCACAACACCGATTTTGTTGTTAACATTGCAACAACATCACTCTGCTGAGTAAATCTCTTCTTTTCAAGAAGGATTGTTTGGCAAACCAACTTCGTTTCAAATTCCATGTGTTTCTTACAAGTCATTCCCTCAGGCCTGTAATTTGTCAGGATTATTTCAGATTTTTAGAAACATTTTCTGCAAAGCCATTGACAGTAAATCAGACATGCAGTCTCAATGTGTTAAAACCTCCAGGCTGTCCATTTGTAAAATGTGACACCCTGGAAGTTTATGGGGTTCCATCTCTGAGCTTGAGCACCAGTATTCTATAGGCCTTATAGGCACTAGTGTTTTGTAGGGCCTAGGCTCCAGTGTTTTGTAGGCCCTAGGTCCCAGTGTTCTGCAGGCCCTAGGCACCACTGTTCTGCAGGT
Source organism: Evasterias troschelii (assembly GCA_032357145.1). Classification (NCBI taxonomy): domain Eukaryota; kingdom Metazoa; phylum Echinodermata; class Asteroidea; order Forcipulatida; family Asteriidae; genus Evasterias; species Evasterias troschelii. The sequence goes on from JAUELU010000008.1 coordinate 9,123,625, forward strand.
CTTAAACACCAGTGTTCTGCAGGTCTTAAACACCAGTGTTCTGCAGGACTTTAACAAACACCAGTATTCTTTTGGACCTAGGCACCAGTGTTATGTAGGTCTAAAGCACTCATGTTTCATACGTCCTAGGCACCATTATTTTGTTGCTCCTAGGCACCAGTGTTTCGTAGGTTCTAGGCACTAGTGTTCCATACACCATATGTACCAGTGTTCCATAGGCCCTGGGCACCAGTGTTCCACTTTTAACCGCTGTATTTTATGACAGTGTACTACATGTATTGAGGTTTGGTGTAAGCTTTGTACTTATCTGACGCTTTCCCCAAAGTCCAGAGAGATGCTTTGGATTTGTATGTTTGTGTCTACGCTTTTTTAGGCTTTTAATGTTTCCGTAGGTCCCAGACACAGCACCTGTTAGATAATCTGGCCCTGGGCAGATGTGTTTGTATCCATGTAGGTAAGGATAATAACATAGCGTTCCAATGTTGCTTACAGTTCTTACCATGGATAGATGTACAGCATGAACAATAGCATGTTTCACTTTGCATACTGAATTCATTGTACACTTCAATTTCAGTACATCGTCGGCATCACATATATTGAACGCGCTTTGTATTAATGCACGAAATATGACGTATGAAATCTATGGGAGGCAAAAGTACACAGTATTGTTATCCAAAGACCTCGGGGGGGTTATGTGTTATTGTTACAACTCGAGCTATCGCTAAGGATCTCTCTCTGTCTTCTCTTAATGGATAGCGTGCAAGAGAAGTCATCTCGGATGCAAAACAATTCTCTGGCCCGCAGGATGAGACGGGTCTTAGGTGTCCACTTGTGGCCACCGTTTCTCTTTCTAGAATTTCCTGGCGATGTTCGTCAGTGGAGTCCTTCGGGAGTTTCTCAGGCGTGAAACAACTTCGTTTTGTGTCTGTGTGGGTGTGTGTGCTCCGTGATGCTGGTGGATTGCCAAATATGGCAGATGGCCCCTGTAGGTTATTAATGATGACCCTTTTTTTTCATTTTTAGTTTAAAAGAAAAGTCTTAGATTTTGAGGGGTTGGACAAAGAAAAAATTGACCAGAGCGGGACTTGAACCTGTGACCTCTGGATTAACATGCTGGTGCTTTACCAACTGAGCTGTCTAGCCTTATTAATTTTGGCGGCCTCCCTATTTTGTCAACATTTTTGTTCGGAGGTGCAAGTCAGGGCATGTTATTTTATTTATCTTTTCGTTGCCATGGTATGTTAATTTAAACCAACTTGTTGTCAAGAAACTCACATCACAGAATTTTGTTTGTATTCCATAATAATGTCAGAGTGTTAGCTTTCACCCAGCTTTGTTGAATAGTAGAGCAATGTACTCGTACATTTAAATAAGTATAGTAAAATTTGTTGGTGGTTCTCCTTTTTTTTGGGGGGGGGGGGGACGGGTACAACCTTACAAAGGCATGCTATCTTAATTGTTTACTTATCAAATTTGGTAATATTTAACAACCTTGTTTCTAAAACAGAGAGGGTACCTATGGTGTTTACCATAACAACTTTCTTGGCAAAGAGCACTGCAGCGTGTTGATAATGTATAACATTTTGAGAAACAATTCCCTTCAAAGGAATGTGGTTTATAGAGAGAGGGATTCAAAAAACATTTGAGTCTGAGAAACATTTCTCAGATTGTGTATTCCAAGTACGGATTATTCTTCCTGCATGGACATTAAAGCTTCGGATGTTCGGCAATATCCTCAGAACGCTACCTCCTTTTGGAATTAAAATTTTCACCGTATATATATTTTTAATTTTATTGTGTATATCTTCATTTGTATACTATTAAAACAATTAAGTTTTTCCAAAAACCAAAGGTATACCTTTTCCTTTAAATTAAGCATGGTAGTGGTATGTAAAGATGGATAGTTACATTTGTCTGCTTTACTTGCTGCTGATTCTAGGTTTTGTACTAATTTTTTGTGTCTAATCATGGATCGAGCCCCGTCCCGGTGTGAAAACATCCGCTCTAGAATCCTCTAGAAGTTTGTTGGTTTATGTCCAATGTGCGTAGAGCTTTGAGTAAAAAAAAAGCACTTTATTTATACATCATGTAATCATTTTGTTCTATCCCCAATGCAAACTCACATCCGTTGAATTATTCAAAGAGAAAGAACGAGTTCTACATAATTATTGCAATTTATATGTGCATGCATTTATTCCCAGGAGGTTGTATAGGGAACCTTCACGCTCTGTTTCATATTTAAATGATCATGAAGTACAAACACCTGTGTCCCAATATTCATCCCCTCCCCCCTCCCCCCTCCCCCTCCCCCTCCCCCCCTCCAGCTACCATAGTGGATTTTTCCTTTGCTGGGGGGGGGGTTAGAGGTGGTCATCAGGGCTGCTCTTCTCGAGATAGGCCTATGATCTGAACTGCAGACTTGAAACCTGATCAGACCGACGATGTTGATCTTGATTCTGAACCAGACCGAGAAGCAATTAGCCGTCAACCAAGAATGTTTTTGGGGTCTTTTGTCCAGTGTGCACGTTCTTCCTGTTTCTATGCAATTCCGTTCCCAACCAATCCATTTCTTGAGCATATAGAATTTCTCTGCGTGACAAAAGAATTTTTCGGTTGATTTCTGGTCATACTTTTTGTCTTCTCTTTTTTGGGGGTGAAACAAGCAAATCTCCTCGGAATGTTCTCGGGACAATAGAGCGTGGACATCCTTTTGTGTTGAACAAAGACTGTAGACCTTTACACAGCTGTGTTCAGAGAGTGGCCCCCACAGACGTACAGGCACACTGACTATTCATTCCAGATATTAATCAAAACAGCATTAATCAATCGGGCATATTTGTGGCGCCTAATTTAACTTGGGATTCTTTTAACCGCGTTGGTTTGACACCGAAATGCGCCTCCTGACACGTGCAGCAGGTTACCCTGTGCATTTCAGTGTTGTTCCAGCATGTATTTCCAGTTAACATTGTCTACCATCTGTTTAGACCCCACTTTGCGTTGGCTCATTATGCTGACTCAGAATGTTTAGTATTAACATTTTTGGCAACCTTGCATTTGTGAGACCCCCAGCTGTTTTGCCCCAAATTCATGAAATAGACAAAGCTGTACGAGTATGGTTTAATATCGCGTACAATAGACCCCTTACATGTGACATCACACGCTCAAACAGCCCCCTCAATGGGGTCAAAGGAAGACCATTTATTGGTCTAGAGTTGTGCGTGGCTGTGCACATGTGCGCATTTCCATTGTTTGTCGGCAGCGGTAGCGAGGTATACAAGGGGATGTGTCTGTAGAAAAGAAATCATCTCAACAGGGAACTCAGTACTTTCAATCACTTGGACATAGTTAATTCATCTGAGCCTAGTTTCATTAAACCTGTAACCAGACATTCTCAGCTTACAGAGTGGCCATAAGCAGAATTTATATTTCAGAAACAATCTGCTAGCCGTAAGCAAACAAAAAGCTTGCCGGCATTTCTTGTAAGTAGATCAGTGACACAACAATACAAATCCAATTTGAATGGCAACACACGTTGTCAAATCTTCTTGATCGTTTACGAATATACACTTTAAGCTTAAGCATGTTTTCCCTCTACTGTACGCACACAATTTTCATATCGGTAAGCAGCTTTACCAGTTTCAGGTAAGCAAGGCTGTTCTATGCTCAGCAGAAAATTGTTAAGCAGTATTTTCTGATTAAGTAGCTCTGTGAAATTTGGCCCAGTTTTCGGGGGGAAACAATAAAGCACTTTATGACAGGCTGTAATAAAAGTATGAGCCTGTAGAGATCTAAACCCAGGGCTTGAAACTTACACTGGACTGACGACCGAAGGCCAGTTATTCTAGCGTCAGGCTAGCAAACTCAATACCTGACAAGTTTGACGGTCTCATGCTTTTCATTTTGAGCAATAATACCTCACTGTGTAATAACAAAATGATGTTCAAATGTTGACTTTAAGTCTGATAAGATCTTTCAACTTTGTTCAGTAGCAAAGTACTCTTAAGACAAGTGTGTTCAGCACTGTATACTCAGTACTTTCCCGAATCCACAGGCATACTACTCTGGTGGGAGTCGAACCCTCAACCTTTACCAATCTAGAGCAGATGTCTCACCACTCGACCACCAAGCTTGCCCAGCAGCTCGAAGCAGCGCGTACGGCAGTTTTTAAAAATATATGTTAGATATACATCTTGTTTTAAGGTTTGAATTCAGCATTTTAAAATAATTTTGATTGTAGTTGAAGTGGCTTGACTGACATTACAAAACCCTCCTGGAAACCCCAGTGGTACCTTAGCTCCACCAAGCCTACCCTCGTCAGTCAGGCGTTAATAACTGAATGTATGTATCTGCCACCCAATAAAACCCAACTCAACCCATCAAAACCCCAGTGGTACCTTAGTTCCACCAAGCCTACCCTCGTCAGTCAGGTGGTAATAACTGAATGTACATGTATCTGCCACCCAATAAAACCCAACTCAACCCATCAAAACCCCAGTGGTACCTTAGCTCCACCAAGCCTACCCTCGTCAGTCAGGCAGTAATAACTGAATGTATGTATCTGCCACCCAATAAAACCCAACTCAACCCATCAAAACCCCAGTGGTACCTTAGCTCCACCAAATCTAACCTCGTCAGTCAGGCGTTAATAACTGAATGTACTTGCCATTAAATAAAACCCAAATCAACCCATCAATAGTTTTTTTAGTGGTTTTGACAACAGCTGACATTACATTTGGTTGTAGGAGTCATGAACCGCTAGAACAATAATGACTCATATCGATCTGTCTCATCAGCCAGTGTTTTGTTTTGTTTGTTTGTAGTCTCCACATCACATCACAGCAATCAATACACATGCTGGTTTCCCCACTATGCACAGCTGCCTCATTTTCTACACAATTACTTCCTAGTTAAGAGGGATAAAATGGAAGTCATTTTATTTTTTTACCTTTTTTTTTTTTCTTCGGGTGAATGGATGAAGTCAAGTGTCTGATATTTTTTGTATATTTAGTAGCCAGGTGTATAAATGTAATCTTGCTATAAAAGTTAGCTCGCTTTTGAGCCACAGTATTCAGGCATTGCCGGATGGTATTTTCTTTCTTGAGAAATGTACAGGGGCTAGTTTGCAGACTCATCGACTACCAAGTTTGTCCACTATTTAAAGGAAGACTAGTAATGCCCAGTAAGAAATCCTACATTTTAGAGCTGGAAATTAATATTGGACCACAGGCCTGAGGCCAGTGAACTCAGCAAACTCAGGACTGGACAAGTCTGGCAGTCTTGTATTTTTTTCCTTTGAATAATAATAACTCGCTGTGTGTATTGAAAAAAAATTGTTGAAATGTTGACATTTTATGAACAAAGATATCGACAATATATGGAGACTGCCAATGAAAGGGCTTTATAGCTCAGTTGGTAGAGTGTCGGTGTCATAGGGAAATCTGTTCCCCCGAAATTCTGTCCCCTATATGGGAAATTAACGTGGGCTGGAGAGGGATGGTTCAAAAGAGGGCGCTATCAAAAGCAGTTTGTACACAGTTCTCAATATTGGGGGACAGAATCTCCGGGGAGACAGAATCTCCGTCCACACTGGCACGTTAATCTGGAGGTTGCAGGTGCAAGTGCTACTCTTGTCAATTTTTCTTTGTTCAACTGAATTGTTTTGAAAGAGTCAGTCAATTGTGTTGAGCAGCGAAGTATATCTACTTGTTATGAGACCAATCTTCTCTTTGTGCTTGTTCAAATATAATCAAATAAAATGTTGTCTGGTCTAGTGAACAAAAGTCTGGTCTCATAAAAACTGTGATCGACAAGTCCTGTGGTCTTGTGGGTTTCCCTTCTAAATTTGAGCCTTGCTATATTCAATAAAATCAAAGCAACATGCATTTTTTTTGGTGAGCAAAATGACTGCATTTTTATTTTGGAGTGTGTGCCCATGTTCGTCTTTATTTAGTGCTTCATTTGACATGTGAGGCTCTAGGTTCTGACTGAGAAACAACAAAATAGTTTAAGGGTGTCACACCCCCACCCTCTGGTCATTCAAAAGCAAAAAAGGAAACACAACAAACAAAACCAAACAAGAGGGAATAGCCTGCCTAGTCTTATATACTTTCAGGTTTGTTGTGATGTAAAAGTTTCGCCTGGAAAATTTGATAATGGATAGAAAAGGATTTTTTCTTTCTTTCATGAACACCATGGGCATTGCCTTTTGATCCATCTAGACCAGGCAGGCTATATCGTAAGAAATGGTACTAATGGCTGATCGATGTAGTCGCTTTATCTACGTGTTCATACATGATTTGGCCCCATGGCGCATGGTGCATTAAGTGTTTAGGTGTTGACATTCACTGCTGTTTTGTCAGTAACATTTGAAAAAAAAAAAAGATTCCGCAGAGAACTTTAAAAGGTGAGAAATGCACCTGAGCGACTATAGAAATGACCACAGAGAGAGCAAACCATCAACGAACATGTAAATGTTCTAATTTCTATGTCTATAAATATAGGTTTTTGTAACTGTGGTCGGCAGCTCTGCGGCCTTTCGGCGGGAGAGTACATCGAGATAAAGGTACTAGAAGGTGTATTTTCTTGTTGATCCGTCTACGTCCGGGCATATCATATATGGAAATGAGCGCATTGCATCCCCATGTGCCGGAGGGTCCCACCTGACTCAGATGAAACAGAAAGGAAAAAAAAAACAACACACATATGCACTATTATATGGGTCAAACACTCCATGGCCTAGAATCGATTTTGGGTTGATTCCTCTGCCATTCAAATTGATAAGGGGAGACAAAGAAACAAGCTGCAGGCTGCATGTCGAGTATGTTAGGATGTGGAAAGAAGTACAAGTAATTAAGTTTCCATTGGCATTTATTTGTTGGGGGGGGGGGGCGTCTGAACCAAGAATCGGTTCGGAAGTTGACCATCTCTGTTTTTTGGTTCTCTCCCAACTCAAAGAGTTGCATGGCCACCTATATCAGGTATCTGCAAACCTGGGCATAGTATGTATACATAAATTACAAATGGGGGGGGGGATGATGAGTATGGAGTACCCCCACCTTTACGTGCAAGTTGCAAATTTGTACATCTGCTCAGAAATCAGCATTCACTGACAAGTTGATTAAAGTACAGACATCGGACAAGTCGGACAAGTGTACCAAGGCACCGAAGCAGCCCTTCCACAAACAGAGTGGTTGTAATCGGAGATATTTTTTAGGGCGGACTGGATTGTCCACGCCGCCGCCGTCGATGTTGTGTTTCATGTTTGTGGTTTGGCAGTTAACTCAGCCGCCTCGGCTGGTCTTGTCAAGCACTTGAACATTATGCATACTACATACCGAGGTATCGTCAGGGAAAGTTAACTCACTTTCAAATGAATAATCAATTTGACATTTTGAGCCAAATGAAAATGGGTAACTTCTATGGAAATGGAACCCCAGCGCCGAATGCTGCGTGTGTAGAAGTGTGAACGGTGCATCTGCCCCGAGGCAATTCATGAAAAGCGCATATCTAAATAACGGTCAAACAAATGTCTTAAACAGGGATTTACTGATCATACTCACAAAAAACGGAACCAAACAATTACATTTGCCAAGAGACTTTCAATTTAAAAAATGGAGCACAAGAAAATTAATAACTTTCTAAAAGTAACATAAGGGGTTTCAAAGAAGCACAATCAAATCTGAGTGAAAACTGATGTACCACATTCTGCCAGGCATGCAACAAAACAGCAATTTGTATGAGAAGATCATTCATTCACTGAAAAAAATACAAAGGCCTATAGTAAAGCATAACTGTTACTTGATGCTAGAATTTGTTTTCTTGAAAGTACATTTTGATAAAAAGGAATTAGCAATTTCAAACTGCTTACCAACCTAGAGGACCTATGGTATAAACACATATATTAGTTAATGGTCTGATGTTTGGACCCTAGCAGAGTCTTTCTTGAAGGCGAAAAAGAAAGTACAGACAAAGTACTTACGTCATTTTGCCGGGCACACATTTACAGATTTACCAAAATATTGACAGTTTATTTAAATTGTATTTGCTTGATATGACCTTTAACAACATTTTCCATCGGTATTCATGAAACAAATTGTAAAAAAACACACAAACCATTTGACTATTTTGTTTAATAATTCCACTTCTTACTAGATCAGCAAAAACACAAACAAGTGAAATTAGATATCTTACCTTCCCACCTGGATGCTTTTGACAGACTGTGCGTGGCTTATTCTAAGATACTCTGTGTAAACTATCAGCTTGGGGAGAATAAACACAAATTTCCGATGCCGTGGGTGTTAGGATAACATTTTATTCATTCCAGAAATTTCTTTGATTATTCGTTTCTCTTTAAGTAGTTTGGACCATAAACATGTGTTAAAATGTGGATAATAATTGGTGGTAACGACAGAAAATGTCTAGGTTGCTCTTAAGTGGATACTGGTACAATATATATATAATTCTAATAATATAAAAAATACCAAAAACCTGTCAATCTTTTCAAAAAGATTTTGTGAAAATTTGTAAAAATATATTTAAATCTGCCGTTTAACATTGTTAAGATTACAAATAAAAAGTTCACAGATTTACGCACAACTTAAATGGTGTGAAGATGACCATGGTGGACAGCTTTTCTTGAAACATTTTTGCAAGATATGTAACATTTTAGTTATTTTTAGAAATGAGCAAAACAATTTAGTCCGAATATTGAATTTTTAAAACAGCGAAGACTGTGATTGTTTTTTTTTTTTTTACTATATTACCCTGGCTGCCACTCCCCAGGTTTGTATCAAAAGCTTGGGTGAAATCCCTTGCTATACGGCAGTTAACAGTTGTGTGGCTTCTGACTGGCACCCCCTAACAAAGATATTGACAAAATATGGAGACTGCCAATATAGGACTAGGTAGCTCAGTTGGTAGAGTGCCGGAACATTAATCCGGAGGTCGTTGGTTCAAATCCAACTGTCGTCAATTTTTCTTTGTTCAACCCCAAACTGTTTCCACATGACTCTGATGACCGATTGAGCTTGTATGTTCGGTCACACAAAGTACGGATACTGGTCTTTGATATTTTACTAATGCTTCCCACCTGCAGAAAGATAACATACATGTATTACACACATGTCGGTTTACTTGTCAATGTTTGTAAGGTGCTTTTACAGCTGTTCTAAAAGTGCAAACTGTTATTGCTGTTATGATTATGAAATTTGTGTGTAATGATATGATGTTTCTAATAGATGGGTTGACTCTTTAGAGATCATAGCGTTGTCAATAAATAGCTTGCACCAAAATGCCCATATATGTAGATTCACAAACAGTAGCAGTGGTCTTTGCTCCAGCTGCTCGATCCCCAAAATTTTTAAGTACGAGACCCAGGATCGTGGAGCATAAAACTTAGTTCAGCACAAAACAATTATGCTAACCAGAGTAAGGTTACCAGACTAAATGCCATGCCACATGTACATGTACCATCTCTGATTGGTATCCTGCTTGTTTTTGCCTAGCAGAAGAACAAAAAGGTCTCAGTACAGTGACCAATAGACCGTGCAAGTCTTGCGCTTATTCAAACATTTTTGGGACTAATTTGGTA
>JAUELU010000008.1:9305299-9317143 GCA_032357145.1 Evasterias troschelii
GAAAATAACTTCTTTCTCAAAAACTACGTTACTTCAGAGGGAGCCGTTTCTCACAATGTTTTATACTATCAAAAGCTCTCTATTGCTCATTACCAAATAACTTTTTATGCTAACAATTATTTTGAGTAATTACCGATAGTGTCCACTGCCTTTAATGTTCATTTCAACTCTCATTTATTGCCATAACGAATGAAAAGGTAAAGTCATGAGATGCTAGATGAACGTATCAACAAGATGTTTAATAAGCGAAACAATTTGTTGTGCGGAAGCATCTTCTAAGAACCCGGCTTGCTGCGGATCTTGGATCTTGGTTTTTGTATATTTTCATGTGCGTATGTAGCCGTGGCATTGGAGTTAAAGGCTTTCGAGTCACAGTTATTTTTGTAATTCCAGGCATGTGCCATTGGCTTTTTTACCCGCAAAAAACGAAATTTGTTGATCAGTTATCGAACGCATTCCGAGGTAATGGTACGCAAGGGACAAAGTAGGGTGTGTCAGGGGATAGACATGGATTGGAAAGCGTACGTCATTCTATCTGGTGGACAAACCTCTAGGCAAGTCATACCCAATTAGGCTATAGCCATACCCCAAGCAGACCACAACCGGGAAAGTCGATAGGGCCTACCAAGCAAGCCATATTAGTACCCATGGCAAGCCATACCGAAACAAAGCCATACCAAGACAAGCCATAGGCCTACCCCAAGCAGGTCATAAAACCCAATAAAGCCATACATTGGCAGGCCAATGTAATCCACACCCCAGGAAAGCCATACCCCGTAGAAAGACATACCCCAAGCCTCAGACCCGCCCAAAGCAACCCATACCTAGGCAAGTCATATGCATACCCAAAGGAAGACGGAACCCAGGCAAACCATAACCCAAAGATCCATATCTCGGGCAGGCCATACCCCATGTAAGCCACACCCCCAAAGAAAGCCATACGCCATTGCAAGCCATACCTCATGCAAGTCAAACCCAAAGCGAGACATACCCTAAAGGCAAGCCATACCCAAAGCAAACCATTATCAGGCAAGCCATTGGTGTACACAAATTGTGTACTTCTATTAAAGAGAGCTCAGAAGAAAAATTATACATAAGCAAAGACCGTATAAATTATCTGCATTGAGTAAATAGCAGGTAATGCACCACTTTGAAAATGTTCTATGGACAAGGCTGAAAATGTTCTATGGACAAGGGGCACAATCTCACGAATCCGTTGAAGCAACACAAAAAATGAATCATTATATTTGCCAACTTACTTATTAACAAAATACTAGGTATTGTGTTTGGGGTTCTAGTCTATTTCAGCGTAGCAAGATTTGTCTGTGCTTGGCACATTTTCCTGCTTAACGTTTTTGTAAATCGTCCCCATAACATAAAATGACTCGTCGGGTCTAGACAACAATGTCATATCCACACTTGGACTTGTCTCAAACATTGAGTGATTGATGTTTAAAACGTCCCCAAACTTTGAAAAGTGATTAACAACAAACAACCGAAAGTAAAGTTACGCCCTTGTTGCACCGACCCGACGAATTGCAGTAAAAATAATAGGTTTATTTTCTTCAAAAAATGATAAATAAGGTGATGATGCAACGTAACTGAAATGAAGACACAGAATAAAGAATTGGGAATACCCAAAGAAGAAACTTCCTTATTCTTATGAACTCGAATCTTAAAGAGCAAGGTAATGGCTTTAAGTCGGATGAGGGAATCAGACAGGTCATAAGACCAAGAAAGCAGTATTTATAGAAATACACCCGCGCTGCTTTACCAATTTATCCTCGATTCAAAACACCAATACGACTGCAGTATGGCATCATTATCATAATAAGCTAGAGCCTTTTTATACCGAGCGGTGTATAAATCACGTCTGGCCTATATACATAGAAATCGTCAAGATGTGATCCATTATGGCTTCAAGGAACCATGAGTTCAACGCATAATGCTCTGAGAGAATGGTTATTCCCGTAGGGTGGCATGCGACATTTTCACACGGTTCGGTAATATTGAAGGGGCAGTGTGACAACTTTCTGTGCTTGTACGGTTTGTTCGAACCTGCATGATCTCCCGATGAAATGGTTGTTCACTATTTCGACTGAACACTGTCAAATGGCTTTCGTTCGTAGTTTACTTTCATCTGTCGACCCCTATCAAACACATACTTTCCACAGACATAATGCATTGTAGATTGATACACGTGCCTAGCAGGTCCATTCCTTTTTTCTTATAAAGAACGAAAACGTAAGTGTTCGGTAACTTTTGGTTGGGAAAATGTTTTAAACAACTGTTAAAAATGCTGTGTGGACGTGTGTAAGTCCACATAGCGTTTCAAGTCCCTACAGTGGACCTCTTTTGGTTCATAGGTCCACACTTCGTATGTAGCGCTATAAAACACCCCCACAACATTATAATGTTAGTACATCATGACTGTGCATACATCCTTTGTTTTTTGTACTTAACATATACTCCTATAATACTTTGCATAATTACTTGTTGAGCACATCAGTTTTAGAATTTTCCTATGGGGACCTTTTGTTATCCATTTTTTGTTTCGTCCCTTGGTCTCCATCAGGTACCGAATGTAAGCACCACCAAAACGAACCCCCTCACATTTTGGGAAATTATACTATAATTTGAAAGTGTTCCTTTAAAATTTGTCTCTGTGTGCTTTGTATTTGACCTTCCCGAACGTATACGTGCAATAGGCCTATTCCATCATAGGAAGAAAAACAACACTACATTGGGTGTGTTTTACTGTTACTATCGTCTATAGATCGCCACATCTAGTAACATCTCACTGGGTGTAGTCCAAATCGAGTAGTTCAACGCCAATAGCAAGCGCATTAGTTCATTTCAAGGAGATATACAAGAATGATGTTGTGGAATGCTTCGTTGGTGTTGGCCTTAGTGCTCGGTGTGACAAACGGACAGCAAAGTAAGGGCTATTCTTGTCAATTTTTTGTCTCGTAATTAAAAAGTTGTATTTTTTGTGTAAGCTATGCTTTTCCGGCCATTTTTAACAACATTATATTTTTCATTGTCAACCAGCTAGGGCTTTCCAGGGCTCTGTATTCGATGTATTCTGTATTTGGTGTTTTCTGTACTCGGTGTATTCTGTAATCGGTGTATTCTGTATTTGGTGTATTCATTACTGCCGTGTTCGTGCTTTCGAGGTTTCGTTAGTTTCATTTATGACAGTTTAGCATAATAATGTCATTTTAGCCTGCTGAACAAATTCTTGGCTTAAAAAGACCGAGTGTCATGGGTCAGTATCAACGTAATGCTGATTATTATAGGCACAAATATCAAGAAAGACACACACAACAAGTCACCTGTGTAGGTTTCAGCTTATTACAGTGTCTACTTAAAATGTTGAGAAAGCAGCATAAAGCTGTCACGGTATTTTCTCAAGAACGTCTAATTTATCCACGTTTAGAGAGGAGACAGCGGGTACCAGCCGCATCTCTGTCCGCAGCATTCGCGAACGGACACCAACCCTCAGAAATCTTAGAAACTATTCATGCTAAATCTTTTCTCAGATTAAAAATGGCTTGTGTGATTTTTTAAAAATCCAAACCATAAGAATAGTTTTCTTTATCAAAAGCTGCAGTGCTTCTCGCCATGTTACACAATTTGCTGTGAATGTGTGCCCATAATTTATGATGGTGCAAATGTTGCAAACATTTGCGATAATTCGCACTATCCTGTTCGCAAGTGTGACGTCATTCCACTGTGAGCCACGCCCCAAAACTGACTCCACTGATTACCAGAAGCCCGTTATAGATATTGCCTTTAATTAGTTTCCTTATGATGCAAGAACAGTTTGATAATTGGACTTAGCTTTTACATCATGTTCTATAAAGTCGTTAGATCTTCTCAGCATTGTTAGTCTCTTTCATGAGAAATACTTTTGAATAATGAAATCTGTGATTTTGGTAAAACTAAACACAATGTAGGGCCTATGCCAGCATTGGAGCCGGACGTAGGGCGAAAACTCTGGGCGTGGAGCAGATACACACGCAAATGACGCACGAGTAATACCTACAGGATTGGTGCTCATCTGTGGTGGACACTTGTGCTTTATAATGAGTGATAAGGATTGTATTATTTTTATAAAGACAATTTAAATGCACCAGATAAAAGTTACCCTTTGATATAATATGTCAAAGACGAGGAGATGGAATTTGAAGACACCAAATCACATTTGCGTAATTCTATTGACTGAAATCTTATTCTTTTCAAAGGTTGTTCACTGCTTCGTCACTTAAACCTTGATATGTTTCATATTAGGCCAAACAACTCATTGTGATGCGCCCTCTATTGAAAATATGTACACTTGGTGTGGCAAAATGAGTCACCGAATGTTTCTGTGTATTAAACAGGAACTTGAGCGAATGTTATTTAAACTTATTTACAATGTAGTTTTTCATCATATAACTGTAATTAAGATATTCATACACTTATCGTAATTATTGATAAACAAAATAGGCCACAACCTCCAGGTTTTAAAAAAACTAGATAAACTTCTACCGTAGACGGCCTGCGTCAAAATGACAATACTTTGACATCATAAGTGGGAGTTTACTTTGTTATACCTCCATGCTACAACAAAGCGGTTATGCAAAACGGAGCTACCACACAATATGACGTAACATGAGTGGCGACGTAACAGGGCTTTGCGCGAATCTTTCTGGAAAGCACCGGAGAAGGGTGTTATAAACGATCATTTGTTACCATTTTCGCTCAAGCTGTAAACCATAGGGGTAGTATGAATATAGAAAATTTCTGTATAATTATGTAATGGTTTGTTTGTACGTGCATTGAAATGTTACGGTATGCATAGACCCAACACCCCCATGCTGCCAGGTCTAACGACGTAAAATAAATATATTTTGTTTAAAGTTTGTTTCACCAATTACATGCGGTGTTTTTCTTGAGGATTTAACTACGCAGAATTTAAAAATCAATAGATATTGAACAATTACCTGACCTTCTCTGCAAAAAACAAGTAAATGAATAACTAAATAAATATTTTAATAAATAAAGATGGCGTTTTATGGTGCCGTTGTGGCAGGAGATACTGTCCCCGCCATACGACGAAATGTGAAAAAATAAAAACTTTTTATAGCGCCCCGGGAATAGATTTCCCTACGACAACTGACGAAAATAGGTTTTGCAGCGGCCGCCTTTGTGGTTATTCACACATGCCCATACCTGCTTGATGTTGCATATTGAAATTTGAAGAATGCTACTTTTTAGGTCCGGGTTACACGAGGTAATTTTTTAACATGAGGTGAATTTTGTTTTACATCAGGCAGCTTGGAGGTGACCATCATTTTACAGGAACACTAAAGTAGTCATATTTTTAATGAGTGTCTTATCCATTACTAACAGTTTACCTTTAACATTTATAAATTGCCGTATGTGATACATAATTTCACTTTTTTTTATCACTCGATTTTTAGATTATGATGTGAAGGTGACTGGTGGGGGCACAATTGGCCGTGTCGAAGTGTATTACAACAGCCAGTGGGGTATCATCTGCAAGGAGGGTTGGGACTTCTACGATGCCCTGGTAGTCTGTAGACAACTGGGGTACGTGTGGGTGGCCCCAGGATGGGCTGATGCATCAGCAACAATCGGTTCCAGCCCCGCTTTGCTCAGTGGCTTGCAGTGTGATGGAACGGAGTCCAATCTAAATTCGTGCTCTGGCGATGGTTTTGGGCAATACTCGTGCTCCTCTGGCGCCCCTGCAACTGTTTCGTGTTACGAGTTGGGTGAAATTGACGGTTTGTACTCACTTTTGTTTCAGATTGCTCTTAAAAAATAAAAAAATAAAATCAAATTGCCTGTTTGACTGAAAAATCCTTAGTATAGGCTCACTGTATGTCAGTCTTTACATCACATTCAAAGACTCTGGCCTTGTGATTGGATTAGAGTGCGTCACATGATATGTCTTATGTTTACAAGAAAGCCGAGCGAACGCAACGCACTATACCTGTTCAGCAGTACAAAAATACCTCATATTCTGGTTTGCAGTTTGTTTATCATTATAGTTTTTAACCTTCAATCAAAATGTCAAAGATCTAGTGGGATGTCATATTAAAACAAAATAATAATTCGTTGAAAGATGGAATGGTGCATTATCCAACAGTCTATCTTTCATCTCAAAAACTTTCACCGACAAATATTTATAAAATAAATTCATATCAAAAGGAAGTATTAAGATTTTACAATTTCAAATGTACATGTACTTTGTAAACCCAAAATCCTAGGTATCATTTTAATTTAACCATGTTATAAAAACAAAGACCTTGGGAATTCCGTGACATTTCCTTGCAGGCAGGATACTTGTACTGTCATTTCCACAAAATCAAGTCTTCTAAAATAACCACGAAATAAGCCCAGACGTGCTACTTTTTCGTATCAAAGTCAAATACTGCCTTAATGCCATGATATCTTCGCAAATGCATAATGTTTCCACTAAGCTGCTTACAAATTGTACATCATTCAGAATTTATGCGACTCTTTCATTATTACGTGATGGCATGAGTCACACTGTCATTACAAACAGTTCAACATCAGTGTAGAAACCGAAATGATAATATCGGCCACGACTGTGAGTCGTGACTCATTTTTTTTTTCATTTTACAAAACAATTTATCTGTTACAACAAGTCCCTTATATATAAAGCGTTGGAGACATGAGACGGGGTCACTCGTATTAATTGTTTCATGTCATCGTAATGCTGATTATAGGCAAGTTATCAATAAAGTCACATGCGAAATCTTCATTTGAATACAGTGCCTTCTAATTAAAGGAAAATATATACATTTGGTTTTTGGAACCGTTCGATTGAATCAATGCTATTTAAATAAAGATACATACAATAAAACTACCCTCTGAAAAATAAGTTTCAAAATGTCTTAGCGTTTTTGTGATATTACAGAAATTCTGAAATAATTATGTCAACGCAGAAAAAATTCCGTAATTGGAATACACAGTTTGAGAATCTTTTTCATGAATGGAACGTTCTTCAGAATGATAAAACTTGTTTTAAATCAGTTTTTATAAAAGCATATTCGAATAGAAAATCGTTTCTCAAAATGTTACTCATAGGCCTATTCAACAGCTGAAGTGGTTCTTATACCAAGTAAAGTGTTATGGTCATTAATTTTTGGAGTCATCACAAAAGGTATTAAGGAGAAAACAGTATGGTATGTTCATCAAGAATTTACATTTATGGGTGGTTGGGTAGGCAAAGTGGTACCGTTCATCACCTTCCACATCAAGGACCCCGATACGAATCACGCCGGGGCACCATGTTGATTGGGTTTACAGCCTGTACCTGACTGCGTGGGTTTTCCCTGAATAATTATGTGGGGTTTTCTTTCCACATCTAAAACTTTCTTTTGTCTTTTCTCAATTTGGTTATTGGCTAGTAAACATGAGATTAAATTCACAACCAGAATAAATGAAATAAAATATTAAACGTCAAATCCATCCACGTTTAGTTAGGTGACAGCGGGTATGCAAATTTCCAAAAGTCACCAGCCCAATTGGGTTATTGCGATAAATTTGCTCGGGAGCACAGAGTGAGCCAAAACTGAAACCTCAAATTTGACGATACCCGACAAAAGATAAATTTAAAAGTCAAATCAGTCATCAAAGCTGTTTCTCAATCAAAAGTTATGCAGTATTCCTTTACAAATATCTTCTCGACTTCTCAGTGAGCGGTTTAAGTAATATTCACATTCCATAACAATTATTTTTATTTTATTTTATTTTATTTTTGTTGGGGGGGGGGGATACACGATTGTCCATTTTTTCGTAACCAAAGAATGCTTTCATTTTAATACCGAAACAATTATCTTTACGACTTTAGGTATGACCACGTGGACCAACCTACTCAACGGTGGAAACCAAGCAGAGGGTAAAGTCTTGATTAAATTACAGCCCGGGGTAGAGGATGCAAAGCCCTACATTCTATGCGACGACAGCTGGGACATGGAAAACGCTGATGTGATTTGCCGCCAAGCAGGATATCACTCCGCGGCCATGGCAACGTCATCCTCTTACTTCGGGGTACACGACCCGGAAGATGAGGCAAACTTTAGAGGTGTCTCTTTTCTGGCCGACAGTATCAACTGCGGGGGTACCGAGACCAACATCGTCGTGTGCCCCGCTGAAGATCTGCCGCGCGGTCGCTGCGTCAGTGGGCACGAGGCCGGAGTCAGCTGTAACAGAATCCCAGGTACGGTGAGATGATCAATATGTTTACGAAATAAACAAACAGCCACCTCTCACCGATTGTGACAGTTTGCGTCTTTTATTCCCTTAAAGGGTGTGTACAACATTTCTAATTGCCAAAGACCTGTATCCAAACTTGATGTGACCCAACATCCTACATGAAATAACAAACCTGTGAAAGTTTCAGCTCAATCGGTATTCGGAGTCATGAGAAAAGAGTGAAAACCCCCATTATATGTTTAATTTTTTTTTCAAACATCGGATTTTATCCTGCATGATAAGACTATTGTTTTACTCATTTCCTAAAAACTATGGTTTTTCAAAAAACAACTATTTCAAGGGAAATTTTACACCATGACCATCATTATACCATGTAAATCATGTGCAAATCTGTGAACTATATTTTCAATCTTACCAATGTTGTACACAACGTTTGCATTCCTGTTGTACAGAGCATAACTCAGAACAGCGGAGAGTCTGCGCGTGCCAACAATATTGCACGATTGTTCTATAAAGTGTGACTTTCCAACGAGATAATAGACCAATACTGTTTGTTTTCCGGGGCAACCTACTTTCAAAATGCTGTTGAAAAAAGAGTTGCATCGAATTAATAATTGCTGTATTAAAAAGCACTTGGCGAATTATTAGGCTACCGATAACTTCTACTGCTGTATTGAGCTAATATTACCTACATATGATAGAGTTGTGGAATTCACATTCGATTTATTATGAGGCAAACTTTTTTTTGTCATCGTTCTTTTTTGTTTTCTTTGTTGTCCTATTAATTGGCGTTACACCTACAGAGCCTGAAAACTTTCAGCTTCGTCTTGTCGATGGCCAGTCGGATATGGAGGGGCGAGTTGAGGTCTTCGTGGATGGAGCATGGGGAAGTATCTGTAAGACCAATGAAAGCTCGGATGTCAAACTAAGCTACGAGGAGACCAACGTCATCTGCAAGCAGGCTGGGCAGGGATACGGCGTTGAGTCCCCCATGGATAACCGCTTCGGACTGAGCTCTCTCCCGGCAGCCATGACTGGTAATTTTGATTGTTACGGAGGGGAACCTTCTTTTGCCCAGTGTTTCAACAGTGCTTCTGGTACAACCCCGTTGGAGTGCAGTGGCAGCTCGGGTCGGTATGAAGTCAGTGTCATCTGCAGTGGCCCGGTGGAGGGTAAGTTATTGTTCTCTCTGGCATTCGAATTTTATTTCAAAAGGCTAATGGAGCATTATCTACATTCATTTTTAATGCCAACACAACAGATAATTTGATAATACTCCCAATATACAACAAAACTCTATATTACTTCAATAAGACCATCACCGCATGGCTAATGATGGTGGTCATTGCATAAAGAGCAAGATGGTAGGCCTATGTAAATGACTATTGGACCCTCTGGACCAACTCTCAGATCCTTCCAATAAAAAAAGAAACAAACAAGAACAAATCTAGCCCCCTTTTTGCCTGCAGTTAAACCAAACCCATGCAGTGCAAACATCCCGACATCAACTTGGTGGTCAGGTAAACGGGATGTAAGAATACAAATACAACATGGCGAGAGACAGAAGTTATTAGAACGATACATGACAAACAATTATCGGTTCGGGGAGGGTCCGGACGTCTGTATGTGGAAGCACGACAACATAGGTGCAAGATGGTACAAGTTATGCACAGTGCAACAGCTATCCGGTTAACACAAGATATCACTTAGTCCATCCATAAAATGCAACACCATCGTGAAATAATGCAAAACTTTTAATAAGTGTTTCAAAGACAAGTGCCATCGTTCGCAGAGATGTATAAAGTGTACATTTGCCTGTTGTTGGTGGAGTACTAAACTAAATTTGCCTCTTCTCGTTCGTTTCATGTACAGAATCTCGTCAGCCCATTAAGCAGGAAGGGAATGATTTGCTGATCTACCAGGATGGACGATGGCGAACTGTGTGTGACAAAGATTGGACCATGGCCAACTCTGAGGTCGCATGCAAGGAGCTTAAAATGGGACCACCCAATGCAACAAAGGTATACAAGAAGCATGTTATTGCCCGTCCACCATCCGTCTGTTTTTTCTCTTTAATTATTTAAATATGAACCTGTCTAGGATACACTGAACCTTCTGGTACACATAGCTACAGATAAAGAGAGCGACACTCGCAAAAAGTACAACGATAATCTGGGTCATGAAGCGAAAGCAAAAGTTTGAGCCATTGGTGCTGCTTCTGTCTTTCCGTTTTTAAAGAAAACTGTTATCCTGTTAGTGTTTTATCTTGCAACTTTTCAGATTCTGTTTTAATAGCCATTTAAACTTACGTTTTGGGGCAAAATCAGTCAAGTATCTTTAACACAAGGGATCAGAGTGTCTCTAGCCAATCCGATGATGTCCTTGTTTAGATTTTGTGAACAAATCGACTGGGGACGTTGCAGAAAATGGGAGAAAAATAAGAAGTTTTTTTACAGTGATCGAGGTATTTTGACAGACGAAGGATGTTTTCAATTTGTTTTGTTCCCACAAAAATACAACAGCAACAGCAATAGCAACAGTGAAAGCAACAGCAATAGCCACAGAGACAGCAACAGCTACAGCGACAACGACAACATAAAAACATCCCAAGACACCAACATTACCACAGGGATGTCAATATGAAACATAATAGGATGTCAATATAAACATAATTGTTGGAGTGCAAGAAAGGGTTACTGTAACGACAAACGTGGTTGTGCACCCGATGGGGAAGGATGACATTTACCGTCACCCCATGCCAAATACACTCGTTTCGCATTGACCTGTGTGTAACATAAAATGTTGTTCCTCGATTTAATAGCCTGTTTTACAAAAGAGTTTCCTATTGTTTAAAACTAAAGAATGGAGGTATTGGTGTCAAGTTTATCCTGTTAATTGCTATCTGTGACTAATTTCAGGTTGAAAGTGACGGGTTGAAAAGAGGACCGATTTTTGTCAAGACTTTGTCCTGTGAGGGAGGTGAAGAAACCCTGGACAAATGTGAACGAAGTGATGAGGATGTCCTCACGTGTAACCATAGCATGGACGTGGCAATAGAATGTACCCCGCCACCGGTGACCCCGGTAACTGGAGACGATAAGAATGGTATGTTGCTATAATTGGTGTTTTCTAAATGTAGAAAACACCGGTGTCATTATCTTTGTTCTCCCTACCAAATTAAAAAGGTACCTTTAGACCTCTGATGTACACGATGTGTTAAACACGATAAGGCATTGGTTTTTGTGAAAATTCCATTTCAAAAGGGTGTTTTGTTTCTTAGATATTGCCGAAATCTGGAGCCGTTTGTCCACGCAGGGAATATTCCGTAATTGGAAGACACAATGTGGTTCGACTTTTTGTTGCATCCCTCTCTCTCTAAAACTACATTCCTTTGAAGGGAATTGTTTCTCAAAATGTTATACATTATCAACAGCTGCAGTGTTTCTTAAACAAGAAAGTTTTTATAGTCATTAACTTTTGGAGTAATTATCAAAGGTATACACCAATCCTTCATCGATCTTGAACTCTTGGTGGCAGCAGATACGCCTCCATTATTGCTGTGGTACCTGTGTGGTACTGCGCTGCTAGAAC
>JAUELU010000008.1:9422545-9436523 GCA_032357145.1 Evasterias troschelii
CGCACACGCACACGTTCACAGACGCCATGTTGTGGGTCACATTGCAAGGTAACGTCATATTCGATACGGTCTATAGACACATTGCACAACGCGGAACGCACGTTCGAACATGATGCCTGCCCTTCCATAGATTTGGGAGTCAACTCCATGATTCTTGTGTACAGTTTGACTCCCATAATGGAAGGGCGCGCATCATGTTCCAACGATCGTTCCGGGTTGTGCAACAGGCTGTGAAGGCCATACATAAGAAAAACAAAATGAAAAGACAGTGTTTCACCGTGGTTCATGAATTGGTTCTTTTTCTCCTCTCAGATACCATTCCTAGTCTGTGCCCTGCAGGCAAGCTTCCCTGCCCGTTGGGTGACAAGTGTATTCCAGTGTCTGCAATCTGTGACGGGACCCCAGACTGCATGAGCGGGGTAGATGAAACAAACTGCACTAGTGTCTCTGTTGGTAGGATTTATTTAATAGTTTGTTTGAAGTAGTCTGTATTATACTAGAGTTGCATACGTGAATGCTAATGTATGATATTAATAACGAACTTCATAATCAATAAATAATGCTGTTACCAATTCTGTACATTACCTTTATCTTAACTCTTTCGCTACGGCGAGCCGCTCACAGCGTCTCACACAAATGTCATGTTCCCTACAGAAAGCCGCTCACAGCGGCTCGTTGACGTCAGTGTAGATAATTCAGGGCACACGTCATGGGGATTCCCCGAATTATCTACACTGACGTCAACGAGCCGCTGTGAGCGGCTTTCCGTAGGGAACGGGACATTTCTGTGAGCCACAGAAATGTTTTTTTCCGTGAGCCACAGAAAAGACACATTTTTGGGAAACTTATTGTGGACTGCTTTACCTTTATTTCCATGTTTTTTCTGAATTTCCAGAAATTAATTACGTACAAATGCGCGAAATTCAAAAATTAAATTCTGGAGCGAAAGAGTTAATATTTATTGACAGGTCCCTTCAGTTGTTGTTGTTATTATTTGTTTACAGATACTTGTGTACCGATCACTCTCCCTGAATGCATGGTCGGTCTTGACTACACCATGACAATACCCAACTATCCGCCCGGACTGTCAAACATTGACAAGCTATCTATGCTCAGCTCTCTGTCCACTGTTTTCGACAGCACCTGCGGCAGGTTCTTCCGCCCCTTCATGTGCTCGGCCTTTTTGCCCCCGTGTCGGGAGAAGGTTGTACCGCCGTGTCGGGAGCTGTGTTTTCTGGCCATTAAGAAGTGTCTTGAGACGTTTGATGGGATCCTCTCCGAGGAAGACCTGATGGCCTCTGGTGGGAGCTGTGACATGATGCCAAGTGAAGCTGATGGCCAGTGCTATAATGGTAAGCTTTACTTTGCACCCTGTAGTTTTTCTTTTGATTGTTGCATACAGGATGATTTTGCCTTTTTTCCCTTTTTTTACTCATGGGAGTGGGGGGGGGAGGGGTCTTAACAAACCATTTTGTTTAAGGTATTATAAAGGATTGACAAGGATACAGACATCATTGTTTATGTTTAGCCTGAAAACTTACTAGGGCCTAAACAAAAAATTGTTATGTTGGCTATGTTGGCGTAACCCTATCTACCCTAAAATAGGGGCCTACCCTAGATATTTTTATTTTTTCACGGGAAGAAATTTACTAATTAAGGTCTATAAATCAGTTATAGATACGTTTGAAACCGTTTTTCTTCAATTGTATGGCCATAGCATTCATTGTAGTGCACAACGTTTTGCACAACATGCAGAAGATCGTCACTGGCTGATAGTACTTTTTTGCATGTGTAGTCGCGTTCAACCAGTCTGTAACAAGTTTTTAGATGATGGGAAAGATTTCCCCAAATCTAGGCCATTTAAACACTGATGCAGGCTTATATTGCTGGAATGTCCTACCTATTCTATCCTATCCTATACCTAGACTTACAAATATAAAAAAATATAAAAATAAAATAAAAACCCTACCTACCTACCCTATTGTACCCAACATAACACATTTTTTTAGCCCTAATTATGAAGTTCAAAATGGAACAATTTTTTCTGTAAGACATTTCCCTTTTAAATGAAGACATATTCAAGAAAAATTGTACCTGAAAACCTACAAACAACCGCAACGGGGTTGTTACAACCTTAATTAAGGACAATGTGTTTACATGCTGAAAATTGTGCATGCTTTTTCACTATTTTTGTCTGATTCCGCACAACGGATTAAGCCCAAATTTTCACATGTTTGTTATTTCTGGTAGATGGTTGATCACACAAAAACATGGATACAGTCTGAGACTGTTTTGTCAGCTCTACCAATCCTGTATTTGTTATTACATTTAATAAAAGACCAGTGATAAAATATAAATGTTTGTCTTATGGATTGGAACCTATATAAACAAACTTTATGATAACTAATAAGTGTTTAGATATGAACAATAATTAGTTTTTCTTCAAATTACCAACAATCCCATATTGGAACATTTCAAGTACACTTACAAATTAGTAATTTGAACTCCATTTAATACAAGTTCATCAATCAATTTTTACCATTTGGGTTGGGGGAAAAAATAATTGTTTTGTGCCCCATCTTCGGAACAGACAGTTAGGCAGGAAAGACAAGAGTACCCAACATAGTAAAAATCATACAGTTTAAAAAATGTGTACGACCAAAACTTATTATGTATGTGCTTGTGTCTTTAGTGAAAGTGGTTTCGATTGGCGATGTAACGGGTTTCGGCTCTGAGGCCGGGGTTGAAATGTCTGTGGAATGCACCTACAATCTGATGCCTGGAATTCAACCGGTGTGGACAGATCCCAGTGGAAACGTAATCAAAACAGGTAGGATTACAAATTGTTGTTATTGGTAGAGATTTTATTCATTGAATTTTAAGACATGACTTGGAGGAGAGGGTGTGTACCGTACTCTCCTGCATACAAGACGTGGCTGATCTGAGTTTTTCAAGGTCACCAAAAGTCACTGCGTCTTTGCTAGAGGTGGGCCTTATCTGGTATTGCTTTTGATCATTCTGATGATCACTGTGTGAAATCCTAAATTTGTTCTGTGAAATAATAATTTCATTCGTTTAGGGTAATCCCACTTGTTATCATTTAATTAAAATAAAACGTGCATCATAAATATTGTGTATTTTTTCAACAAGCTTTGATGATACTTGCCGAAGAACAAAGTCACTGGCAATGCTGCTGCCATAATACTAATAATACCGGCCAGCACGAACCAGCACTGATCCATGTTGTACACGGCTTTAGAGCATGCACACCAGTGACATAATAAAAATCAAACGGTGTTATCTCCATGAAATATATAATTTAATATGTTTTTCCATTGAGCTGTGTGTGTACAAGTTGGCCTGCAAGGAGTCTAGTCTTTACGACTCATTTGCTCTTTGTGTGGCACCTTATACAACCCTTCTTTCGATCGCTACGGATCTAGTCTTTACTATCAAGTCGCTATTGTATGTGATTGAGTAATGCACTATTAAATTTTGCCAACATAGGGTGCGTGTGCTCTCATTCAACCATACCCACTGCTTTGTTGTGAAAGCGCCCACTTGTGTTCGATGGTTCTTTCATGTATTGTAGCATTCGAAATAGCGAGATAACGAGGGCTAGCAGCCCATTCATTGGGAAACTTTGGGACAGTGTGTGTGAGCGCTCTCTGGGGTTGTGTGCGTTGTTTAGAAAAAAATTAAAAGCACGTCAAGACGTTTTCCTTAACTTGGGCTGTAGTAACCAAAATCAGCTGGTGCATTTCTTTTTAGGCTTTCAGATACAGTTTTCTCAAATACACAATGTATGACTTTATTTAGAAGGAAATATTTAGCAGAGCAAATGTTTATAAAGTATGATCAGTAAGCTTTCAGACTAAAATTTAAAAATGGTGTTTTTTATCCTTACCAATCATGTATAATGCCCTAAAAATTTTGATTTGTCACTTTTCATGCTATTAGGAAGTAGAAGGCGCGTGAGGACCACCGATTTGTCCGACACAATGACTCGCTTGCAGATTGACAACTTCATATCCAAGCGTTTTGGGGGCACTTACACCTGCAGCGCTGATGGCTTCTCCGCTACTGTGGAGCTGTAAAAAACACCCCCGAGGACCGAGTGGAAGATTCTTATGCTTAAACTAATTATTTTTTGTTTAGCTTAACTCTGTACTGGGAATGTAAGACTTTACTTTAGACGCTTCATCAGGGTTTTTGATTTTGGTGAAAAGGTAACCAATGTCTCATCTTGCAATTGGATACTTTTATGGACAATAGGTGGCAGCAGACTCACCAGGTAAATTCATAATTCTCAGAATTATGCGCATGCTCAGAACTATGTAGAGAATGGAAATCTACCTGGTAGGTCTGCTGCCACCTAGTGTTTCAAAGTCTCCCATTAGGACCTTTCTATTTACAGAGTTGGATTAATATGTTTGTTGCTACCCTTAACTGTCACCTTTGAAAAGAGAATTATCCCTTGATTTTTTAAAATTATTTTTTATTATGTAAGTCCAGCCTTTGCTTCAACCATATGTGCTGAGGGCGTTTTTCTGCTGAAGACAGAACCATTCATGAAATTTGCATGATATTACACTCGAATGATATTACACGCCACGTAACATGCCTTTATGTACTTTCAACATGTGTATTATTCTTTAAGAGATCATTCATTTCTGTATAATCATCACATTGTGCCCACAACAATTTTTTGGGATGTTTTACCCAATTTGTTTTCAGGAGGAAAGTCTGGAAAAACCAGAAACATTCAATATACTTTTTTGATTTTTGAATAGTTGATACTTCATTGTACGTCAACATGGGAATCATTGAAAGATTTCAATTCAGGACATGACCTTTACTTTGACCTTTTTGGCTGGGTAAAGATGTTCCAGTCTTGCGGCCGTTTACAACCTCTATTGTAGTTTCAGTACAAGCTGCTCGTGTTCGCTATGGTCTCCCTATTACTATCAGTGTACTCTCCTGCCCAACTGGCTCTCCCCACTAATCACATTCTGCTGCCACTTAGCGCCCCCCCCAAAAAAAAAAAAAAAAGAGTCTCCCGTCTATGCCACCGAAAATGAAAGCTTTTTAAATTTAGATACAGTTTTCTTCATGGTCTCTTTGTAATAATTTAAAGCTAAGATGCAAGGAGTAGGTTGCCTTGGCTCAACCACTAGAACCACTGCCACATTGTACATGTACAAGTCAGTTATAGAATTTGTAGACAAATTGTATTTGTATCAGTAAATAGTTGAATTGTAATGGTGTTTTTTAACTCTTTAATAATTGTTATATATTTTGTGAATATGCAGAGGCCATTCACAATTATCAACATTTTCATTGGCATACGAACCGTACACTTTTTCATGACCCCCATCTAAAAGTTCACTAAAGAAAAATTGAATTATTTGGTACTATTTTGTGCTCGTTAGCGCAGAATGCCACAGTGAGCAGAGCCATGAATTGGGCCTGGCTGAGGAAAGGACATTATAATAATAATAACAACTAGTTCTTATATAGCGCATTTCACAATAACGGTCTCAATGCGCTTTACATTAGTGCCCTGGTCATTGGGCCAATAACATTCCTTTTTAATCTTTCTCTGGGGAGTATACAGCCCGGGCTGCCGTGATGGCGCTCCGAAGGCTTTTTCAAACAGAATATCAACCTCTACCCTTGCAGCTACCCATTTTTACCCCTGGGTGAAGAGAAGCAATTATAGCAAAGTGTCTTGCTCACGAACACAAGCGTCATGACCAGGACTCGAACCCACACCCCGATGACTAAACTACCAGAACTTAAATCCGCTGCTCTTAACCACTCGCCCATGACACCCTATAATGACTCTACAATCTTTACAAAGATTTGATTTCAATACTAGTTCCTCTGCCGATTCCTGCATGGGAAGCCAGCTGTAAGACGTTCGGTATGATGGCTGGGAGTTACACTGGCTGGCACTCAATTCACAGGCCACAGACCCCCTTCCCCTTGTGTTCAGTTTCTTTACGCTTGTAAAAATGTTGGTAATTTTGACAGCCCCTTAATAACTTGTGTTATATACCACAGACACTGATCCTTGCCATTTGATTGGTTGAACATGCATCACGTGCCATCCTTAGTTAGCCATGTGTCTTGCCATGATGTAGGAGTCTTATACATATATGGATAATTATCGGACACTTTGTACGCTTCACAGCGTTGCTTCCAAACTAATCGTTCCCAATCCTTTTGTCAAAATGAGGCAAAGTTGTGACTCAGAAGACAAGGTATGTGTCTACATAGAGTCATCCAAATTGTTTGGAAGTTTTTTTAAAGAAAATTCAGAGTGTAGGGGTGGTTGAGATTCTGTATCTCATTTGTATGTTTATTGTAAAAAAAAAAACACCAAAATTCAAACGGCAAGGATATATGTGTGAATTTTATACAAGTAAAACAAATATTAAATGCCTTTTTTATGCCTTTTTTTGTATGCCTTTTTAAATGCCTTTTTTATGCCTTGTTGCAGAAAATAATCACTTGATGACATCTGGTTAATTCATTTTTTGTCTCATTAAACAGATTTCACCCTGTGGTTAAATTCTGCGACTATGCACTCGCATGCAAACTATTGTATAAACAGTATTCGCTTTGCCCAGTATAGGCACAGCTTGCTGAACAAGAATGTATCCAGTCTGCAGAATACCTGTATCGCCATCTACCAGCTAGCACAACTAGGGGCCTTTACCCTTCCAGGCTTTGCTTCTTCATTGGTTCCTTCGTAGTATCACTCAGTTTTCATACTTATTCTTTACTTCAGCTCTATTATAAATTTGCTATCTGTTATTCTCCCTTTAAAATCGTAATAGGTTTTTTATACTGGTGGGAGAAAACTTTCTGATATTTTTCTTTAATTCTCTACAAGGGGCAACAACAGATAGGGTAACATAATATCTGATGTGATAAAACTCTAAAAATCGAGGTGTTCTTTCTGAAGTCCACTGTATGGCTACTATTAAACACACCAAATGTTTGGACTCAATTAAGACAGATTTGGCAGTTTATTGTTCAAAATTAATAGCCAAAAATGTCCACAAATTAGTTCTATAATCTTTTCACATGTACAGTACATTTGTTATGATTTAGTTTAAATTCCAGAAAAAAGTCGGGGTTAAGATCAAGAATGGTTTATTTTTCCAAAATGCCAGCTAAAAAAGCTACGTAGATTTTGTATTTTTTATTACTGGATGGTATATTATTACTTAATAAAATACAGCAAAGAAATGTTATCAGTTATTGTTTGTTTCGAAAGTGAAGTATTTATGGCAAAGTTAGTGTTTGTGCTTACAACAGTGTTCGGTAAAAAACAAAAAACAATCCTGAGCTATTTTTTACTAACACTTCATTGGACTTTCATAACTCGGTTTGTTATTCATGAAAATGTGATCTTCAAAGCAATAGTTCTTTCTGGCCGAAGAATTTGGAGGTAGAAAGGTACATGATGCTACCTCAGGGAAAATATTTGTTGTGTTCTAGGTAGAGTCCTAGCTTTAATGTGTTCTAGGTACTAGGTTTAACAAATCTTAATGTAGATGTTAAACAAATTGCATCAGGGATAACGAAGATTGTTTGTGTTTTACCCTACACCGGGCATTGTACACTGATGTGTACAAATCTGAAGTTGGAAGCATAATGTCACTGAGCATTCACAGAGAAATGGCTACCCCAGGAAGCAAACAGTTAGATTTTAGTTCTAGAAAGACATGTGTGCTGGCTGGAATACTTCAGACACTCCCCCTTATCCATGGAGACTGGCTCGGGGTCATGGAAGGTATCTGTGTTTCTCTGTTTGTTTCTCCCTCTGACAGTAATGATTTTGTTGTCAATTCCGATGTTTTTCTTATTGTGACAACAGTGATCTTGGAACCAAGTTTTGGACCAAGTTGAACTGTAGACCCTAAAATTTTATAACATTTTTGTGTTACTTCACACGCAATGACATTTCTTGCCCAAGGGTTTAACGCTTTGGAACGTCAGCGAAGTTAACAGGTTGAACTCTCACCACCTCGACAAAATTCCCTCCAAACCAACAGGTTACGTGGAATGTGTCCACGGTGAAAAAATACAGTCTGTCTTGACAGTCGTTCCTTCTGTAGGTGGACCTAGGGTCAGCCTCGAGAATCTCACAGATTGCCCTCCTGGCTTCTTGCTCGGATTGGAGAAACTCAAGGCGATAGTCACTGTCTGCAGAGTCAAAATAGAAAGATATATGATCAACTCGAGAAATTTCAGGATGAGCATTTTACCATTTAGTGTAAATAAAAAACCTGAAGAAACTGGCATTGTAATTATGATCATTTTGGACATCTCCAATCATTGACCATTGAACCAGCACACTGCCCTATACAGGAAAGGCGCAACATTGCTTAATCACGTGGTTCTACCTAGATTGTTTAAATTTTGTAATGGGATTTTTTCCATGCCTGACTCTTGGGTGACTCTTTGGCTTTGCTTCACTCTTATACACAATAACAGCTTTGCTACTAGCCAGCTCCTACCCAGCCACATGTACTACCCAGCCAGCTCCTACCCAACCACACGTATTTCCCAGCCAGCTACTAGCCAACCACTAGACAGCCACTAGCCAACCACTAGCCAACCACTAGCCAGCCACTAGCCAGCCACTAGCCAAACACTAGCCAGCCACTAGACAGCCTCTAGCCAGACACTAGCACAAGTTTAAATTAGGTATTGACCCTTTGCATCAACATTGCAAACAAACTTCTCTCTATCATGATCACCATTTTGGGAGACAAATTGCGCGTACAAATTATGGCAAACGTGTAAACGCCGCATTGGCTCTCAAAATGGCAGAAACAAGATTTTGTGATGATGACGTGAAGTGAATTGGGTCAATATTACAGAATGTGTTATCTTGCCTTAAGTGCTTTGAATGAGGCTTAATATAGGTTGGTTCATTTTTCAAACTTTGAATTTTGCCAAGTTTATGATGAATTGTCTGTCGAGGAAGTTGAATAGGGCAGAACCTTTTAAAAGTTAAATGTAGTACACACCAATACTAGATGTGTTGAACCGTCTCAAATCTGCAACAGCATGCTCGGTGAACCTCACAGTCAGTTTATTGATTGGTGGGTGCTTGATCCAATCAGCCACTGCAACCTTTGACCCAGGTGATGAATATTCATCACTCTGGCTTGGCAAGAGTGCATCCGAGCAACCATCTGCTTCATGTACATGTTGTGAACGTGTTCTGTTTTCGGAGAGTGTGGTGTTTTGACTACCACCAGAGTGTTTCTGAGAAATGCTGGAAGTTGGTGGCGTCCCATGTGGCTCCTTGCAATCTGTGGATGCTGAGACACTGTACACAGAGTCCACATGATCAGTCAGGCATTCAATCCCTGCACTGACAACTTTTTCATTCTCGGGAGTAACACCGGCATCGCTGCCTGCATTTTGTAAATTCACAGTTTGATCTAGTTCATCACAACCATCAACACTGCTGTCGTGATGTTGGCTCAGATTTTCCTCAGCTTTTAGCGTGGTGCTCGGGGTTGAAGTAAATACGACAGAGTCTCTGCTGAGTGTCTCAGGGATGTTTACCGGACCCTGTTCTGACTTGACAGACGAGGTTTGTCCATGCTGATTAGAGTAAGGATTATCGTAGGTCGGTACGTAGGGCTTGATATCTAGCACTGGTGTTCCCTCGATGATATCAACACCTGATAAATGTAGCGTATCACCTTAAAGAAAACAAATACCTGGGTAAATGAAAACACAATTCAACAGGCATCACGCTCAAAACTAACAAGGTGACACTCTTGGGGAGGGGATAGGCTGTGCAAAAGCATAGTTTATAAAGCTGTTACAACAAAGTAAAAACTTCCTCCAGAAATGGAGGATAAGGCCATTGAACTCTGAATGAAAGATATAAAAAGAAAACCACTTCAAAGACAACCAGTCAATTTCCTCTCCACACACAACAGTAATAGAATGTTTTTGTGTTCTGGAAGTTTCCCTTTTTTTTCTTGGGTGCCACAAGGTCATCTCCTGAAACAGTGTTTATATGAAACCCAAGTTTAAGAATGTCAACGGGTCGTATTTGCTTAAAATGACCCGGATGTACACACAAAGTCATTGGATGCTGAGAGATAACTGTGACACCGACAGGGCAAAATATGGATGTTTGTCCTAAAAGTATAAAGTACCAGTAGTTGCCTTTTGAGTTTACAAAGAAAATGACAATTTTATAAAGATAAGAACTGACACCTGTTAGGGTTTTGGTATTGAATACCTTGAATCCTGTCCAGTTTTGCAAGGGTCAAGCCAATAGGATTCGGCCGATGGGGACTCCTTGTCGAGAAGACTCCAATTTTAGCCCCATCCAAACGAGGGGGCTTCACTTTGGCCTTGGTAAATTTCCCTCCCCCATTCTTGTGAAATACAAACAGTATCCTGAAAAACAAAAACAAAATTATGTTGAAATATTGAGGTATAAAGCAGTGGTAACCATAGAGAGACTGTTTGTCTCAGTATAAGAGAGAAAGTGTGGATAAGGCGCCCCTAGACCATTCAATCCCATGGTCTGAACATCTAAGAAGAAACTGATTAACAACTCTTTGCAGGGTTTGCTCTTAACATTAGTGACTGGCCAGCAGGATCAGTTATCTTGTCATTTCACGAGTCTGTTCCCAACTTTTTCATTAGTGTATACATTTTTTTTCATATTAAATAGGGATGTTTTTCAACACTGAACTAGCCAGCCGGACTACTTGGGAGTGTTTTTTGACTGGTCCTCAAGGGTTTAACTGGCATTTGGTCAGCGTACCGCTGTTAAGGAAGAATGCTGTTTTGTCTTTGCCCATCTCATTCACTTATTAATTACTTATTCTCCCTCTTCCCACCTTAGGCTTTGTCTATTGTTTCCAACCTTTTATGTTTAAACCAGAACAGGCAACACTTGACTGCTGGCAGGTGGAGAAGGTAAATTCAGTTATTGTGTATGTACCTCACGAACACCGGTACACGCAACTGAATTTACCCTCACCACCTGCAAGCAGTCTAGTGATTGCCTGCACGGTGGAAGATCCCTAGATCCCAGCTACAGTTAGGCCATCCCAACTGTAACAATCAAGTCGGGACAGGGACAATTCTGAAGTTGTGGCTACACATACTCAATCTGCCAGCTAAAAGAGGAAGAGAATTGAGCAATTAATGCAAATAATGGTGTGAATTGCCAATTACATTCGATACCCTTCCAGTGCAAAATTTGTCAACACCCCAAAACATCTGATGACATCAATGTAGAGACCCATTTTTCTCAGATGTTTTGGATGTTGACAAATTTTGCACTGGAAAGGTATCGAATACACATAATTTACACCATTTTAACGTTTGGTTAGAGACTTGAAATTTTTCCACCACTCACATGAAGACTCTATCTATTGGAAAATAAACTGTGCATCACAAAATTGAATTGTTCATTTCACTTCCTCTTTACTTTACTTTAAGTCTCACCAAACATGTGAAAACTTGTCCAGTCCCTGGATGGAATGTTCAGGATTAGGGAACGTTGCCTTCAGGATCGTCAGCTTTGCCCTGGAGAAGGTACACACTGACGGCTGGCGGGGAGTCCCATTCTTACTCTTAAAACATGACTTAATGTAGCCTATGGGAGATCCGAGAGTGTGTGCGGGATGTTTGTCTGCTACCATCTTCACTGACGAGTGATTGGGAGGTTGTTGAGATGCTGAGGGTGTTGCTTCCATTGTTGGAGGCAGGAGAGATGATGCTGATGTACACTGAGGATGCTTTGCGGGGATGGAGAAACAGCATCTAATAAATCTGGAATTTGCAATCAACAAAAAATTGACATATTATTCTGAGGGTTGTAAAAACTTCCACATTCGATCTGTGTCTATGTGGTAGTTTTTTTCAAAAACTGAAATATTAGGGAGTGGATATTTTACCTGCCAAGCTAGGTAAAAATTATCAGTACAGAGTAAGGCTTACCATGATGATGATGAGAAATGTTGGTTCTGCGCCAACAATGATTGTGTTGTGACTATGATGGGAATCAGACCATTTTATGATTTATATTCGTGACCTTAATTATTTCCCTCGAAACATTTATTGGCTTGGGGGTGAGCCACAAATCAGAAAACTAACCTGTATTGGAAAAATTTCCGTATCCTGCCACCACTTTTCACAAATTTTTACCAAAAAGGAATATCTCAGTTGGGTAAATAAGAACGGGGACTGTTTCATTTCATAACAAATGAAAAAGTGGTGGCAGGAATACGATACTAAAATTGTTCCCTTTTTACAAAGCAATTAATAATGGTGGGTACCTTGCTTGCCTTGTTCAAATCAAACCTGGGGTCACTCAGTCAGATAGAGAAGGATATTTAGAAAAAAAACATTACAAATTTTAAGTAAAAAGTAAAATTTGTACTAATACTTGTTTAGTTACAAATCAGACTTACGAGGTTAATTGAAAGCGATGGATCATCTGTGACAGGTTTAGTTTAGATTTGTAAAATGATCATGGAGGTAGAAATCAAAACAGACAGAAGGACCACTTGTAGTTGTGCAATGGCATGTGACAAGCTCACATGACAAGGTCCATGGGCGCAGACATTTTGTATCCGGCTAACCCGAACTATACGTTAAAAACTTCCAAAGCCATCACGAACTACACTGTTGAATCTACACTCCATAGCAACATACAGCAAACAGTCTGGTTCATCATGAGTCGCGAATAAAAAGGTATGCTTTTTGCACTAAATAATTGATCGCCACATATCGGAACCAGACTCTAGCTGGGTCAAAACGAAAGTCTAATTTGTCATCCCTTTTAATGCCCCAAAATGTCTGTAAAATGTAACCTTTTCGTTTGAGTTTGAGGTAAGTCATGAAGTCATGTAATACGTGTTACACTGTATTAGTATTTAAGTATCAATCAGACAAAAATAGCATCACCATGCACTAAGAAGTTTGTTAATAAAATAGTTAAAAAATAAAAGTTAAACTTTTACTTAGAGGATTTGTTTTTCTTAATCATCACGATCACCGTCCATCAATCACTGAATCAGGCAAAGGATTTTTTAAAAACACCGACAGTTTCCTTCAGTTCCAAAGCAAGCCAATACTATAATTAATAATAATTAAAAAAAACACTAGTAATTAGTATATTTATAAAGAGTGACGTTTCCAAGCTGAGGACTAGGGTGTCTGTTATGACACTTTCATTTTCGTATTCTCCTCCGAGTCCTAACACTACCACTCCATCACTAGGCCTACTCCTACCTAGAACTAATACTCCTAGAACTATGATGTTCGTTCCGCTATCGTCTCCATTACCAGACGATGAGCGAAACTAACCTCATGGTTCCAAAGGAACCCTAGAAAAGACCTGGGAAATGTGCAAGATCACAAAAGGACCAACTGGACAGAATTTGAAAAGCCCACCCAACATGACAAAACTAGCCACTGTGGCACCACTAGGCTGTGAGTGTTGATTGAATAATGTATTTTATCCGCTAGTGATAAAATGAACTACTGTACTACTACTACACTACCTATATGTAGGAAAACCAAATCTTGTGGATTTAA
The DNA here is from genome assembly GCA_032357145.1 of Evasterias troschelii. Classification (NCBI taxonomy): domain Eukaryota; kingdom Metazoa; phylum Echinodermata; class Asteroidea; order Forcipulatida; family Asteriidae; genus Evasterias; species Evasterias troschelii. The sequence goes on from JAUELU010000008.1 coordinate 9,436,154, forward strand.
TACCCGGATACTCTTCTTGTCACTTTATAAAAATTTAGTTGCACAAGCATTTTTTTCGTCGCTTGACTGCAACAAACGAGCAGCATTATTAATATAATAATAATATTATTATGTATTATGAAACTTATTATAACGAGCTTACTGCCAGTGCCACCACAACATAATCAAAAAAAGTTACTATGCTTACAAGTTTGGTCTGACCAAAAGTAATCTTGAGTTGAAGTGTATTTGGCAAGAAATTCTTGAAACTGTATCTTTGGTAAACAGAAGTAAAACTACTTTCTCAGCAATTTGTAGATGGCGGCAATCTTGTATCCAGTTTGCATGTTCGTGTCCCGATATGTGGCTCCTGAGAAATAAAGTCTAAAAC
>JAUELU010000008.1:9442426-9457954 GCA_032357145.1 Evasterias troschelii
CGAGAGCAGAGTTGAATGGCACTTTTCTGTCGAGTGATGGCGCACAACAAAGAGGTGAAATAAAGCTGCGTGCGTCGCGACGACGGATGCAGATGATTAATTAAAAGACCAAGGACTCGATAAAAGTTCGACTTGGGTCAAGTCTACATAAAGTGGAGTATTTTGATGGATTTGGTACTGAACCCCAACAATTTAATGTTTTTATTACAGGCAAAGACGTTGCAAGAAAAGCAGAAATACTATCATCTGATGGTCAATTGATGAAACTGCAACAAGAAGCAGGACACAACAACTTAAAATGGTCAGTATACATGGTATAGCATACAATCAAGATTTTTCCTATTTGTGAGGAAATTAAATATTTCAACACATACATGCAGTGCTTCCCCTGGTCTGGCCAATGAATTGAGCAAGGTGGTAACATTGCAATTCAAATGTAAGCCTGCAAACTGACATTAAGAATGCAACACTCGCACACAATATGCCTGATGACTCACACATTGGATAGATCTACACTTTCAAATTATGATTTATAGATACAAAGATCTCAAGGCAAACGCTCATTATGACACAAAAAGAGCATTTTTAAAATTTGTCTTTTGGTCTGTACTATGAGTACAACTTTAAGTGCGGCATATAGGCAGGCATGATATTCTTCCTAAAAATCAGAATTTGTTTCATTAAATAGCCTGAAAATTGTAGTTAAAACCATACACCATATAAACAAGGAGGTCAGCCCTTGTGCTCAAACAATATTTTCCTACTTTTTTCCAAGCACCAAATATCATGCCTGTATAGGACAGTGATTTAAAAGCAAAAAATATATTTTATCCCATTTTTTTCCTGTACACTCCTTTGCTGTTCGTGAATGTTTCTTAACCCCCCCCCTTAAAAACAAAAACCAAATAGTATGGGTATTTAACTTTTTAAAGAAATTACAGGTTCATTTAGAAGATGTAACATTCACAACAGGGACAGAGAGGACAGACAGGAAAATTAATTTCAAGCGCATCAGTTTACCTAAGTTTGTTCAATTCACACTCTTTGTAGAAGAAGTCAACACGGAGACATTTCTCTTGGTGTGAGGAAATTATAGTGCGAACAAGGTTGTGTTCAAAACAGGACAGAAAATCATCACACAAATTTGTCCCCTTTATGCACCTGAAATAAACAACATAAACAAACATTAGTGTGAACGGATCCCTTTCCTGTATAAGAACAAACTCACATCTGGAAACAGTGCATTATGGATGAGTTCTTGTTCCAATTATTTATTCTTTATTTTGTTCCTAGGTTGAACGACAAAGATGAGGAGAGTGAGTCTTCAGGTGATGAGGAATTGCCCGCCATATTTGACCCTTCTGCTCCTGAAAGCAAAGGTAACTTTGATACTCAACAGAATTCAAAGATATCTATCTGACTCAAAGTCAACATTTGAACATCTTTTTGTTCAATTTTTGAAGATATTATACACAGTGAGGTATTTTTATTCAATTTAAAAACACAACACTGCTGGCAGTGATTTCACTATGTGTACTAAATGGGAATTGCGGTCCAGTGTAAATTTTGAGCCCTGGCTTGGCTTTTCCGCTTGTAGCTTTTCTGCTTATAGTAGCTTTTCTGCTTATAGTAGCTTTTCTGCTTATAGTAGCTTTTCTGCTTATAGTAGCTTTTCTGCTTATAGTAGCTTTTCTGCTTGTCTTAATGTTAAGTGTATTGCTAAAGGACACACGTGTCAAAACTGGGACTCGAACCCATACTCAGAGCTTGAGTCCAGGGCAATTGACTGCTCGGCCACAACATTCAATAAACAGTCAGGTTCTCTTGATCATACAAGCAATTTTGAAGACTTTTTATTTTTGTACAAAAGCATAAGGCTCACCGTAGGTGTTTCACCGTGTTTGATCTTTTTCTGTGACACTTTGCCAAACAGAAAATCTGGAGGTGTATTTTGTATAAATTGAAGTATTTTCTTTGTTTTCATTCAGTGAAAGAGCTTGCTCCAGGAACAGTGGTGTGGGCGAAGAGTATGGGTTGGTCGCATTGGCCTGCTGTGGTAAGAATTTCAATTTGTTCCTATTTGATTAACTGTTTGGTACACATACATGTACTAATGTTGATACTTTCTTCCGTTAAGGGCAAGGCAATGGTCCTTAGGCACCTCTTTACTGGAACATTTCAAGGGGCACCAATCACGCCAATGCAATGTGCAATGGCCTATACTCCTTTTGCTTTATTGTTAGAAATATAGCTAATCTAGGAACTTTTCTTTTGAGATGTAAACCTCATTGCCAAACTTTATTGTAGTTTAGTTGCTAAGCAATGTGTCCTCTAACTTGCCCCCCAGGTGCTAATCATGAAAAAAGTCAGATAGATGTACAGTAGTGCCCTCAAAAAAGAAAAAACAATCCCCCTGTGCCTGACCCAACCTCAGTGAGAAAAAACAAATCCCGACTGCGCCATTGTCGCAGGCTTAAGGACTGTTCCTAGTATTTGGATACATGGCTTTAGTTTGACTTGGATTGTTTATTTATTTTTTTCTCAGCTTCTTAAATTTTACTGTCATAATAAGAAGGCCTGGGTGACGTACTTCGATGGAACCAACCAAAGGTGAGTGTTTGTGGATTCAAGAAGAGCACATCACATTTCTGTGATCGATGACAATACATGGAAAATATAATAGCTATCACAGAAAAATTTTGCTTAACTAGTAAGTTAATTATGTAGTGTTCTTAGTTCAGTGAGTCTTTGAAAGTTTAGTCCTGCCACCCCCAAAAAACAACTTAAGTTGGGGCATTGCACAATCCTTGCATCCTTACTTCACATATGGCAAGACATACAGTGCTAACCTTTTCTTGGGTTCTGCTTGAGAACACAGTAAGGGATTTAAAAGAACATTTCCTCTGTGATTAATTAGCTGTCTCATCAAAACTAAAGTTGTATTGAAGTAACCATTGTGATTACTCCAATAATACTTTATTTGACTTGGGGATCTGGTTGGCCAAGTGATTTCTTTTCCGTGCCATCCACCTTTTTAGAACCTGGATCAAATCCTACTCCAGACTGGAACCTTCCATGTGGATTGGGTTTTAAGTCACTAACTGATTTTGTGGGTTTCCCCAGTAGGGATTTTCCTCACACATCTACGACTCAAATTTTCTTGTCTAGTCTGCACAAGTATTTTCTGGACTACGGATAAGGCCGGAAATCCATGTGTCCGTCATGCAATGTTCTATTGCGTAGTGCTTAATTTATAAGAATGAAAATACATGCCAAGCAATACAAACAATTTCATGTATCTGTTTAGGGTATTGCATGGACTGCATTACTTATTACGCACTGACAACTCAAGACAGACATGAGAACTTTAAGCCCTAAGCCCGGTTCATACTTCCTGCGATTGCGAATACCGAACTTGAGGTGTCAAATTCTTTATGAACAAATCGCAAGAGTGTGCTCAACTCAAGATTGTGAAACATCTGCATCAAAAACAGAGTCAAATTCAAAAGCACTATTGAACAATTCCTTGGTTTCATCACCAGAAATATATTGTTGATAACAATTTGTTACTTGAAAGTTCTACATTAATTTTATTTTGTTTTTGCTATCCCCAGAACACAAGTGAGCAGCAGATCACTGGTACCCTTTTCTGGACCAGATCGATCAAAGTATATTGTAAGTCAAAGTTTGTCTTTGGTGTTTAGGAATACTCATTCAAATTAGAGTTGTACCTTTTCTTAATCGTTTAACCACTTCCATCGGATATCATCTGTACACGCAAACATTTTCTGGACAGACTTACGGCGCACATTTTTTAATTTGAACGCCAGGAACAACCTTGGTTTTTTCTTCCAATGTTTGGCTGTCATGCTGACATTTAAAAAAATGACAAACAATTTTTATAATCATTTTTCCGTGCAAGGATTTGGGACAACAACATAAATACAACGCTGGATTTGAGAAAGCTTTAGAGAGAGCTGACGACTACTTAATCAAGAGAGGTAAGCAAACCCTGTAAAATATGAAATTCAAAGATGAGAAAGTTCTCAAATTCTATCTCATATCAACTTTTTTTGTAATGGCCAACCAGTTAATTGTTCACAAATAGTGAAATGGATACACACTTTCAGTTCATGTTTTTTCGTTATCATGTGGCAGCAACAAAAGTCAACAATTCAAAACACTGTGGTTAAGTGCAAATTTATGCCCAGTGTTGGAAAACATCAACCCTTGCCTGGTGACCAGGTGACCCGATCAGCCAACTATGCACAACAATCATAATTGGTTTATCTTGTGTTTGTTTGTGCAATTTATTTATTGGTCTAATTTCACTTTCTGTGTATTTTAATCCAAGGGTTAGGAAAATCAAGTGATTGTAATACGTCGTTCCACTCAGGTTAGTTGAAAGCAGACTTTAATCTAAACCTAGTCTTTTATTATATTTATTGTTTTTTTCGTTCTGCTGATACACAATAAATTCTGTGTACTCAGTGCTTTTCCAAGTCTTGAAGGGGAAACAAATCTCCAGGTTACTTGGGTTGGATTCGAACCCTTGCATTCTAGAGCAGCATCTCATGCTCTAGACCATACCGCACATGCTTTTCACAATGAATGGCTTTGATGTTAACCCCCTTGCATATGCAATAGTATCTAAGACCATACAATGCTAATGTGCACACAGGAGTTTGTTCTCCTCCTCCCCCATCCCCGCCCATGTAGTTGTCCTCCATATGGTAAAGTAATATGGTAAAATTAAAATTAATAAGGGTGCTATCAGAAACAATTTCTGCGCTAACAGTAACAGAGTTTGGGGGCAGGGTTTGAAAGTAACACTGTAGGCCATTGATTTTAGCCTTGGGCCAGTAAACTCATTGTCACACAAGTCCGGCAATCTTGTTTTTTTCAATTGAATAATATTACTTCATTTTGTAATATCTTTAAAATCAACAAATTATGTTCAAACCTTAACTATGAGCCTGACAAATATCTTTCAATTCTGTTGAGTATCAAAGTAAGTTAAACTGTGTAGATGACTGTTTGTGATTTTGAATCTGCTCTTTTCACAAAATTCTGGTCCATTGAAAAATTTCAGCTGCGGTCTATTTACGGATAAAACAAACCGTGTCACGGTAGGTGCTTGCCTTAACTGGCTACACACTGGAAAGCCTGGATGGATAAAAACACCAGCCATCTAGCTGTCAGCAAACAATTTAAGAAAATCTGAATTATTTGGCCTTTAAACGCGTCATCCGACATGAAGTGGCTCAAGCAATCCATTAGAGTCAACTGATCAGAGTGAGGATGGGAGGGTATTCCCCATTTAGGTCCAGCACATGGGAGAGGCTTTGGAGCTTTATGATTTAGTCCTTTCTTGTGTTGGAATACCGTGATCTTGAAAGGTATTTATTAATAGGGCAAGAACATGTCAAAGGTCCATGTATTATTAAGATGCAGATGGATTGAGTTGTTAAGCTAAATCGCAGCTGGATAGCACCTTTAAGCTAAATGTGAGGCAAAAAAATCAGAACCACTGATGTGTATTTCTTTTATCTCATTTGTCATAACAGAACTCAATACAAGTTTCGAGTCGCAACCGACTTCACCACAGTCCAAGCCCCAATGCCCTGTATCAGCCTGTAGGGTATCAGTGTCACATGATGGCATGTCATCTGACCAAACAGCAACTGTAAGTACTTTTACAACTGACTACAATTATGGAGCAAGTTTGCACAAGGACCAATGATTAGCTAGTGCTTGGTTAATGATGTTTGTTGGGCATGCGCAATGAAGTTGAAATGCAAACGACTCTAGTCATGTCAAGTCAATGCGGCCATAAAATAATATTGAATTGTCATACCTTATCATTTTTCTGGTAACTGGACAGGTCCTCTGGCTGCACTGTGCTGTGAAAACGGCTATGGATAGCCTGGTAGGCTGTTTCCAAATAGTCAACTAGCCTAGTCCAACCATCTAGACTAGGCAGAGTTCTGGCTAACTTAGTCCAACTATGGTCAACAATAGTTCTTGTGCCAATTTAACCTTAGCTTTTGTTATTCACTGATGTACAAAAAATGTATTATAAAGCACCCACTAACACGCACTTGACTACCAAAATGGCAGAAATGGTAGATTCGTAATGTGTGGAGTAATGTCCAAAATTAGCTAGTTGTTTGAATTTGAGGACTAATTTAATCAGCGCAGGACACTGCTAGGGTTAACAGGTTTATGTGCTGATTAAGATTGATCTGAAGTGCCAATCAATCTTAACTGCTAAGCAAAGTGTGATGTCACAATGCAAATCACTATGGTGATATTGAAAACACATTTAAAGATGAATCATACTGCTTTGTGAAATCCAGCTCTGATTTTCCAATTTGTTCAAGTCTTGCAAGGTTTAACGCAATTTAAAAACTTGCCATTTTGAAATTGCTTTTTCTAATGTAGCCTGACGACGTCAAGGCCAATCTACTGTCATCAGATGAAGAGTTAAGGGTTGGTTTCCCTATACAGAACAGTTGCCCAAATAACAATGAGAATACTCTACTGGAGGATCCATCTCTTATTCAGAGGTATTGTATCACATCAGCAAAAATATCCTTCAAGTATTTTAGAAGTTTGAATTGAATCTCATACTGAACTGGCAACCAGTCTGAAGACTTTGAAGTACTGATATTTTTGAATAAAAGCTTGTACTAAATCTTATTTCATAAAAATCCAAACATTCCTTTGAATTATTCATTCATTTTTGATTGCAGGCAGAAGAGGTGGATTCGCACTCAAAATCGACTTCTGAAATATATCTTTACAGAAAAAACCAAGGTAAAAACCAAGGTAGGTGTTAGACAGAGATAAATCAGAGGAACATAATTTAGCAAAAAGTTTCCCTAAGTAAATGTTACCGCAGCTGAACTTTGCTGAATTGAAACACAAGAACATATTCAACCAATAACCAAAGCTCAAAGTTGGGGCTGCCAAAATGCACTCCTTAACAGAGTCTTCCTCGAAGGCTTTGACAAAGACTCTACTGGGTCAAAAAATGAGGCCTTAATCACTTTAACCTAATGAGTAGTGTTTTTTTTTCATTTGATTTTGTTTTTGACACAGAGTCATCTCGTGGCTATCTACAAGGGGCAGACAAATTCAGAGAGACATTCATTGTTTGGATCAAAGCGAACCATTGATAGACAGAAACTAAGATCACTGGCTGGCCTTGGACCAATCACTGATGAGGAGCAGGTAAGATTTTTACCCTTTAACTAGCTTTCCAATCTTGAGAAAACATTCTTTGGAAAGAATCTTTATAAAACCAGCAGAAGCTATACCCACTTTTACACAATTTGACGATTATCACAATCCCATAAGTAATGCTTGAAGCTATTTTTTCTTTCTTTTAAGATTTAAGCAAGTAAACATAAAGTTACAAAATGTCTTTCACCGATGTTTTTCAGGGTTTTGGGGTTGTACTTGCACTATAATTTAAAATGTCAAATTCTGTCAAATAAATTGCCTTTGAATTTCAGTTAATTTAAGTATCAAGCAATAAACCACAAGGGAAACTGACTGGGTAAAGTTATTTGTTAGGATTAAAAAAAAAATTACCCAGTTAGTTTCATTTGTGGTTTATTACTTGATATTTGTAATAGAAACATGCATCCCCTTAAGGTGATCCCTTCGCTGCCACCTCCCAGGTTGTATCGTACACTTGGGTCTGATCCCTAGCTACACGGCAGTTTATGGCTGTATGGTTTTTGACTGTCACCCCCAAACAAAGTTATTGACAAAATAGAGAGACTGCCAACATAGGGCTTTGTAGTTCAGTTGGTACAGAGCTAGCATTTTAATCCGAAGGTCCCAGGTTCAAATCTTGCTCTAGTCAATTTTTCTTCATTCAACCCAAAATTTATATTACTGTTGGAACCAGAAGTAGCAAGAAGTGTGATTGAAACAGTGAACAAGTATTTGAAACTGTTTTGTTGACAGCAAAATAGCTTGACTGACTTTCTGAGTGAACTGTATATTGATCACTGTATGAAGAGCAAAGAGGATTTACCCAATCTGTCCTACATCACAGAGGTCTGGTTACCAGAGGTATGTGGGCCTCCAATCATTTTAAGTTAAAGTTTCTGTGTACCGTTTAAAAAATTTTTTTGTCTCAGATTCGTAACTGAGTAGTAGCCTTATTTCATTGTGCATTCATTCAAGAAAGTAGAATTAACTGTTGCAAACTGCTTTATTTATAAAGCAACCAAAATGACCTGTTGTATAAATGCAAACAAAATAATAGTCTGGGCCTGACATTGAGAAAGTCTCTTCTTGGATCAAAATGTAAGGCCATTTACTATTTGTTGTATTTATTACATTAAATTTATTACTTTATTCTCAAGTGCTTTTTCAAACTATTATTTTAAGTTTCAATTTGTAGTTCTTGTGAACTGTCTAAATTTGTGAGGTGTAAGATTTTGTGTATATTCAATTGTTTTTATAAGTTGTTGTCTTGTTTTTTTTCTTCTTTAGAACCCTTGTTTACTTTTCCCTAATTCAGCTCTTTGCTCCTATGGATTTTGTAAAATTAATCATGTTAAGACCCTCTCTTATCTTTCACATTTTCTCCTTCCCGTTTAGATAATTCCCATAACCCTTGTCCAACCATCTTGTCCAACCGTCTTGTCCAACCCTGCCGGAAAAAACATAATCAATAATTAGCCCCCTTCCATATCCTCAATGACTAATCATGCTCCCCAAACTGTCCTTTTTCCTAATTTCCTGTTGCCCATGATGCAATTAATTTGAAACCCTTGCCCACCCCTACCCTTCTTGTAAATCAAACTGCCCTTCCTTCACCCCAAATTCCCCTTACTCATTTATAAACTCATTAGAAATACAATTAATTAACAGTTCAACAGGGGCTTTCAAGGAAATACAACAATTCTTAAAACTGTCATCAACCAATGCGTACAACCAGACTCCATGGTTCATTTGTGGGTGTTTTTGACAACAAGTTTTCATTCCCTGTTATAGTGTAAAATAAAATCTTCAGGTTGATAATAGAGATTGTCAAAGTGGCCTCTAAACCTCAGTGCTGCAACCGATTTCAAGTTTACAAAACTGCACAAGTCCACAAGTACAAGATTTCTTGTGTTAGTAGGGCACAACTTACACACTAACTGTTGGGCAATAGGACTTGCGTAGCTGTGTTGGGCATTTGTGTAAGGTTTTGTAACTTGGCAGCTGTTGTGAAGGAAAACGAGCTTCACTCTTGAGTGATCAAACAATTGGTTCACCGGGGGATTGTATGTGAAAACAATCTGACTAGGAGAATGGAAACAAACATACAATGAGACAAATTGGAACTTTTAAATCGCAATGGTTTGGTCCTCCAAATTATGACAAGTCCTAAAACGATTTTGGTCAAAAGTGGTCTCACTTGTAAAACACAACTTAATGTTGTTATTGTTGTTGTTTTTTCACAGGCGGTTATCTTTGCAATTCAGAAGACCAGACGCATTGACAGAGCCAAAGCAGAAGACCTCTTCTTCATTGAAGGAGTTCAGAGTCTGGTGGACCTCGGTGAAGACATACCAACACAGAGTGAGACATTCCGTACATTATAGCAGAGGTAGCAAATCATCAATAAATTCAGAAATTTGGTCGTGAAGGTAGCCAGGTGGAATTTGACTCTCCCTTGCACTTTTTTTCAAATGCGGCCTTTTAATTTTTACTGTTTTGGTTTGTGTAAATATATCGTTGGCATTTTCACGATAGTGGCAAATCCATCCAAAATGTTAACATAATTTGTGAACAATTCATCGCTGCTTACATTTTCACTAAGTTTCAGGACCGAACACAAAATAGATATGGAGTTACACTCAGCAGCATCAATGGCAAATCTCTACGTTTGCCATTGTGTGTTTTTAATGAAATTTGCTTTGAAATCTATAGTTGTTTCACAGTGCCAAACACGTGTTGTATATGTCACAAACTAGCACATCCATTGAGTTATTTAGGTTTAGCATTTTCACAAACTGGATAATCCAAATGAGCACTGTTAAGTAAACAGCCCTCAGGAAACTGGTCTCATTTTGTTCATCTCACAAAATGGTGATTTTACAACTAAGTAACACAGTTGCAAGTAGGAAATGTATTGACAGTTCTGTGTGATTGAAATCAGCTTTATTGTGGTAGTTTAAAGTGGAAACAGATTAGTAGTCATGGTAGTAGTTAAAACATCAGTTTGAAAACTAAACTTTAAACGCGATTTTCTCAAAACCTGGTTTTTGGACTGTGGAATGGATTCGCCACTTTGTGAAAATGGAGATGTTATGTTTGTTTGTATCATTTATATTTTCATATTTTTATTTTATTATAATTGTTATTATTTAATTTTTTCCAAGTCAACTTCAGTAAAACTTTATATAATTTCATTAAAATGCATCCTTATTCAGGCATTTGTTCATTAACTGGATCAAACTAGGATTTCTTTTCAGCTACCATTGCAATCAATTTCGTTTTTTTGTTCACACATGATATCATTCTTCTCATTCAGGTTCGTTTCAGTCACTCTTTTTGCATTTATAGACATTCAAGACTATTCTTTCACCATTCTTCAGTTGAACTTACAACTGATTAAACAGAATGGTTGACCAGCCTCTTGCTGTTGGCTTTTACAAAATTGAATGATCTTTGCGAAGTTAAAGAATTCAAATGGTCATATTATTTGACTTTTGAACGATAAACTGTTGGATTTGATTGACTCCTTTTGACTGTTAAATGCTGATGCAAAGTACATGTAGCGTTCATTTTCAAGCATGAAACTTCATTAGCCGGATGTTAAATTTAATGATTTGTTGTTGAAATTGGTTGAGAAAACCTATATTACTATTTACATTATAATTTTTTATGCAAGTGTTGTAGGTTGAAATGACTGGTCAACAAGTAATATTTCCATCCAAAGATGCCTACAAAATAATTACAATGCACTGTCTGTATATTTGTTCATTGATTGAAATATAAATGAAAAGTTAAAAGTATGCCAAAAGCATCTGCTTCACCGTTTAGCAGGTAGAGATTTGTGTTTGATGATGGGACCAACATTTAGTAGGGCAGATAGGGGAAACATTTGGATGGAATTTGCCTTTGATGATATGTACAAGCATGGAATTTGGCACAGTCTGAGTATCCAGTTCCTATCAAACATTGGTGTAGCTTCAAACCAAAAATATGTTTGAATTTGTTTATGTATTGTTGATAACACAACCAACTTTTGGTTCGTAAGTAGTTGGAATAGTCCTGCCATTAATTTGGACAGACCTATTTTTGGTCCATGTGGCACATAATTGCATTTCAAAACAAAGCAACCATTGCATATACTTTTGTCAGCAAAAGAGAAAAAACTATCTTTAAAAATGTGAAATCCTGTGACCAAAAAGTGTATGTGTAAAACTTGTCAGCTCTTTTTGGTGATTTTTATGTGAAGGAATTGATCCCATGCACTAATTTCATGCTCACCATTTAGGGAGCCATGTAATTGCACCTATAGAATGCCACGTCTTAAAATGTGCACTAGACTGTGAAACCCGGAGGACATTGATACCCAAAATGACGTCAGGAGATTTAGGTTAATAAACCCATTGCATGTGACTAGGGCCTGCTCAGGGAATTCTTTAGGAAAGGAAAATTTGAGGGAAATATGTTTTTTTTAAGGAAAAAAAATGCCATTAGCAATTTGACCTTCTCCAACTCATGTTTAACTAATTAACTTGTTCAGATAATCTGTTTAGTAGTGTACAAATTGAATGTTAAGGAGTTGAATTGACCTTAATATGCAGTGACGTCTTCTTGTCGCCATCTTAGATTGTATACGCAGCAGCCGGGATTGGCCAATGAGCAACCTTCTTTTGGTCTCTAGCTGAGGGCACTCTGCTTAAATGACATACTGTGCAAATATGTGCTAATTTTCAGTTTTAATTATCAAGCAAATGCTGTAAATTGTTTGCCTAGTTTTGTTTCTGTTTGTTAACAGTTTTTGGAACTACAAGGTTGTGTAAGAAATGACGGCTACGGCTGATTCAGCACACATCAACATGTGTTGAAATATAGGCTGCCCATAGCAACACACCCTTAGCAACAGCCGCAGCCGCCACATTAGACACAACAATCGATCAAGAAGTTGCCATTTTGAATGTAAGACTGTAAATAAGACAAATAATATGTTTCTTTTAAGGTAGGGTCATAGACTTGTATATTTTCCTGTTTGATGAGAAGCGCTGACAGTCTTTTTGCTGTTTTCTCAGCAAGTATGGCACTGTATTCTGCTGAAACTTTCACAGGTGTCCTTTATTGTATCTTTCTTGATAATTTTGCCTATCAGTAAAGGGGGAGCATGAGAAAAACCAAATGATGACTCTACCTTGAAATGCCCTCCTTGTTAATACAATTGCTGATATTAATCAGGATGTTATTATTAATCAACAAAGTTGTGAATATTTCTGCTCAGCAAAGAAATGTCATCTTGGAGATAAAACAATGACAAAACAATAGAAAATGCACATCTATGTCCGACGAGGCACATGATCAGCTAATGAGAAACCTCCAACCTCTAGTTGAGATTGCCTAGATCTCAAATGATGTATTTGCATAAATTATATTGCAACATGGTTGTAGCTCATCTTACAGTAATGCACAGATGTGATCTTGTTGCACTGATGTGATGTATTATAATTAAAAATGTGTTTCACAAAGCCTAATTTCTAGTAAGACTGTATTGAATTATAAACTACCCCCATTTTTTCTTTGTGGAAATTTGTCATCATCAAATACTACTCTTGAATGAAGGTTAAATTGCCTGAATATTTTGAGAATTTCAGACCGATTGATTTGGTGTACATGCATGTTCCTGTAAGAATTAATTTTGAAATTCCTGTTTGCGTTGAGAGGAACGGATATTAAATATCCACCCTAGTGTGTGTTATCCTAAATAAAGCAATAAGATAATCTGAAAATTACATTTTGTTAAAAATAAGAAGGTATTTAATTTTTGTATGCAAGCTAAACTGCCATGGCCAAATTTGCAATTAAATTCGTTTTTCTCTAGCAAAACAATAAAGCTTGTGTTTCCGTGTCTCATTTAGTTTTGAGGTCTTGCACAATTTGTGTAATGTTATCTAAATTTTGAAATAATACTTATTTATGTTTTCAATATTCCAATTAATGAATCTTAAAATTCACTGGTGATTTAATGATTGTGAAGAAGTGATACTGCTCCCACCGAATAAAATTGTTTATCTTAAAGTTATAAACCATAAGGGAAACTGACCGGGTAAATTTTAAAATGATTTGGGGTTGAACAAAGAAAAGTTGACTAGAGCGAGGTTTGAACCAACGACCTCTGGTTTATATGTGTGTCGGCGCAACCAATTGTGCTTAGTCTTGATTGGCGACAACACGATAATAGATATATAGATAGACACAATCGGCGACCAGAGTCACGTGACTCATAGTATCACACCAACACTACTACTGGAGATGAGAGTGTATCACACGAACACCTGGATCAATCCAGATTTATAGACTTGCCCAGTCCTGAGTCAGCTCAAGCAAACAGTCAACGTAGCGCCCTCTACCGGTGGCTAAAACAAAAAACAGCGTCGCCAATCAAGACTAGATTGTGTCTAAATTTTGGTGGTCTCCCTATTGTGCCAGTCAGGGGATCACCTTAAAAAGATGCAATTGTTTTCTTCTTCAAATGAAGTATAAACCACAAAACTGACTGGTAAATTTTTGAACAAAGACAAAATTGGGAGACTGCCAACATAGGGCTGGAAAGCTCAGTTGGTAGAGGGCAATTTTTTTTTCCAAACAGGATTGCTATTACTAGTACGATCTTTTTCGACCAATGAAATTCAAGGTGAACAGTTCTTGGACGCCGCCATTGCTAATGACGTAAAAAATATCAGCCAATCAGAAGACTGGAAATATTAGTAGTAGCAAACCTGTTCGGGAAAAAAAATTCGCGGTAATAAGGAAAACAAACGACGAACATGCACCATTTACCGTGCAAGAACTGTGGAGTGGACTTGTACAACTCTACTGTTTTATGCTGCATTTTTGGAAGGGTACCCTCACCGCATGTATGGGGACGATCGAGATTTGTCGAGAGCATTATCATCTAGCTCTGGGAACGATCTTTTTTGACAAGAAAGGGTCAAAACAAAGGCTTCAAGGTCATGTCAAAAATACTGAGTCGAGGCAGGCCAGGGAGAGGAGCGATAGAAAAGTGCCAGGCAGTACGTACATGTACGACTACGAGGATAAATAGATTTTTGTGACAATGTTTCTGTGGACATCTTGTATGAAATTCCGTCACAAAATACCATGAGGATGCGTAATATATCTCCAAAGATCATAGATGACATTTTACCTTGATGCATTCGATGTTTGTGATTGCTGAGCGGCAAAAATGGTGAAATTGAAAGATTTTCATATCATTTTGGACAGTAACAAAACTGTGTATTCGGCGGGCGAGTTTGTCGCTGGACATGTTGTGGTGGAGTTGCGAGGCGACATGAAGATGAGGGGGATTCGAATTTATATGCGTGGATTAGCAAAGGTATACCTTATTTTGCAATGTAGGTAGCATTTGGGTTTGTCCGTCCACCAAGTTAAGTGTGACATTTGACTTTGAGGAAATGATCTAAAAATAACAAACACAATGAATCAATAAGCCTAGTCATGACGAAGTGGAGTGTACTAAATGTAAATGTACTAAAAATTACAAAATTTCATGTAATTGTTTAATGTGTAGGTAGGCCTACATTAAAAATCCTAAGAAATTTTGTCTGATTATAAACATCCTGAAAAAAGTATCCATTAAGAACTTGCAGGTTATCATCTTGAAGATAACATTCATAATGAAAACAAAACGGAGACAGACATGGCGTTTTACACGAGAAACATTTGTCTTGACTTTCTTACAATGAATGGATTTCCACAAGGTCCATGACCTCTGTTGCCGAGGTCTTGGCATCGATGCCCCTTCAAAAGTGACTTTAAGATTTTCCAATGCAACTTGCAAGTGCCCTTTATGTTGGCCTTGCCCTCTCAAAGATGAAAATACATGCTTTAAATAACAAGTTTCCGTCATTATGGTATTACATTGTACACTGCAAGAATCGACCCCTTGCCCATGTCACACATGCTCTCAGCTTGCCAGTTTGAAAGTCAAATTGCATGTTGTTATGGTAAGCATGCAGTAGGCCTAAAATAAATGCTGTCGTCCAGACTTGTCCTACCTGAATTACACAGTTAATTTTTGGGGTAACTTAAGTTACACACGCGGATGTTTGGTAATCAGTTTGCGTAGTGTTTCTTTCCTCGTCTTCTACCTCTAGAACCTTGGTTTGAATCCTGCTGGGGCAGAATGTGGATTGGATCTCACAGTGCCTACATGTACCTCATTTCATGTTTTTTTCTGGAATAACTATTTTGGGTTTTTCTCCCACATCTAAAACTGAAACTTCCTTCCTTGTCTTC
>JAUELU010000008.1:9498325-9511448 GCA_032357145.1 Evasterias troschelii
ACCCGAACCAGGGTGGCCTGACCGATTTCTGACTCGGGCTGACCCGAACCAGGGGGCCTGACCGATTTCTGACTCAGGCTGACCCGAACCAGGGTGGCCTGACCGATTTCTGACTCGGGCTGACCCGAACCAGGGGGCCTGACCGATTTCTGACTCAGATTTTTCATACCAACGCTTAGTGTTTTAAAGGAATTGTTAAGTGGAAGTTTTAACTTTCAACTTAATACGTAGGCATATGTGAGTCGGTAAACGATCGTGCGTGAACTAAATCTCTTTTGGTAGAAATTATTGTCTTTCGTTCTAAGGTGCCCTGTTACCAGTCAGTAATGTGCAAACTATAATAGGGCGTTCCTGGTTTCAGGTGAACTTAGCACACGTAGTGTGCAAAGTAATAGGGGGTTTCTGATTGCATGTGTTTAACACACTTAATGTGCAAACTAACAGCAACAGGGGGTTCCTGATTGCATGTGTTCAACACACACGTAATGTGCAAACTAATAGGTTCCTGGTTGCAGGTGTTTAACACACGTATGTGCAAACTAATTGGAGGTTCCTGATTGCAGAAGTTTAACACAAGTAGTGTGCAAAACACGGACAATAAGAGGCTCTTGATTGTAGGTGTTTAGCACACACGTATTTGCATTTCCATTTGGTGTCAAAGTTTTACTGTTATTTTCTTTTTACAGCAAAGCCTAAGTTTAATTGCCGTTCTTTGGTTTATACACAGCTATGTGTACCATATGTCCTCCAAAGTTTGCCTTAGTGATTGGTCTCATCGGTGGTTGCATCGCCTGCGGAGGAGTGGAACTGCTAAATATGCTCAAGATCGACGACCCAGTGGGTGTGGTTCCAGTCCACTTCTTCTGCGGGATGTGGAGTCTCATTGCGGCTGGCTTGTTTGCCAAGAAGGAAGATTCCAATAGGACAGCAGACGGGTGGGACGAAAAAAGGGAAACGAGTACAACAGAATTCAACGGATTGTTTATGGTAAGTAGGTGGGCCTATCCATCGTTATTGTAAAAACTGAACCGCAACCGTAATAGCGCGCTTATTTAGAAGCAGCACCGGCAACCGTAACTAATAGCGCGCTGATTTAGAAGCAGCACCGGCAAAAATAGCGCGCTGATTTAGAAGCAGCACCGGCAACCATAATAGCGCGTTGGTTTAAAAGCAGCACCGGCAACCGTAATAGCGCGCTGATTTAGAAGCAGCACCAGCAACTGTAAAAGCGTACTGTTTTAGAAGCAGCACCGGCAACCGTAATAATAGCGCACTGATTTAGAAGCAGCACCGGCAACCGTAATAGCGCGCTGATTTAGAAGCAGCACCAGCAACTGTAAAAGCGCACTGGTTTAGAAGCAGCACCGGCAATCGTAATAATAGCGCGCTGATTTAGAAGTACCACCGGCAACCGTGGCGCTGATTTAGAAGCAGCACCGGCAACCGTAATAAGAGCGCGCTGATTTAGAAGCAGCACCAGCAGTAATAACGCACTGGCTTAGAAGCAGCACCGGCAACCGTAATATTAGCGCGCTGATTTAGAAGCAGCACCGGCAACTGTAATAGCGCACTGGTTTATTAGCAGCACCGGCAACCGTAATATTAGCGCGCTGATTTAGAAGCAGCACCAGCAACTGTAATAGCGCACTGGTTTATTAGCAGCACCGGCAACTGTAATATTAGCGCGCTGATTTAGAAGCAGCACCGGCAACTGTAATAGCGCACTGGTTTATTAATATTAGCAGCACCGGCAACCGTAATTTTAGCGCGCTGATTTAGAAGCAGCACCAGCAACTGTAATAGCGCACTGGTTTATTAGCAGCACCGGCAACCGTAATTTTAGCGCGCTGATTTAGAAGCAGCACCAGCAACTGTAATAGCGCACTGGTTTATTAGCAGCACCGGCAAAAATAGCGCGCTGATTTAGAAGCAGCACCGGCAACCGTAATAGCGCGTTGATTTAGAAGCAGCACCGGCAAAAATAGCGCGCTGATTTAGAAGCAGCACCGGCAACCGTAAGAGCGCGCTGATTTAGAAGCAGCACCGCAACTGTAAAAGCGCACTGGTTTAGAAGCTGGGGCTTTTCTCAAACCTCGGCTTGGGCTCCGTCTCCGGGTTGGGCTCCCTTAATTTTTGCTACAGCGTGTATTTGCACGCGCTGGTTCGAACATCAGACGGAGCCTGGAGCCGAAGCCGGAGCCCAAGCCGAGGTTTGAGAAAGGCCCCAGCACCGGCAACCGTAATAATAGCGCGCTGATTTAGAAGCAGCACCGGCAACCGTAATAGCGCGTTGGTTTAGAAGCAGCACCGGCAAAAATAGCGCACTGGTTTAGAAGCAGCACCGGCAACCGTAATAGCGCGCTGATTTAGAAGCAGCACCGGCAACCTTTATAGCGCGTTGGTTTAGAAGCAGCACCGGCAACCATAATAGCGCGCTGATTTATTAGCAGCACCGGCAACCGTAATAGTAGCGCGCTGATTTAAAAGCAGCACCGGCAACTGTAATAATAGCGCGCTGATTCAGAAGCAGCACCGGCAATCGTGATAGCGCGCTGATTTAGAAGCAGTGCGCAACTTTAAAACCTTACAAACAACACGGCGTCCATCTTGCCAGCTTGATATACATTTTGTTATTTCTCTTGGTTTCCCAACATGCATTGCAGTATACTTTTAAGATGATGGTGCGTGCATGTTGGCTCTTGACTATAAAACAGGGTTTGAATTTGCGTCCTTCGGAAGTTTGTTGGCATTCTACTGACTGAGCTTTTCAGCCCTTATGTTGGAAGTCTCCCTATCTTGTCAATACATATTTTTGTTGGCACCCCAAACAACAAATTGTTGTTCATTTTTAATACCAGCTGGAGAGGAGAGCCTCTAGACAGAAACTTTGTTTCTTTTAGGCAATCCATCAGGCTCCAGGTGGTTCACTTGCCTCTTCCTCTAAGTTTTCTTTGTATGTTTTTTTAGAGGGCATTAGTTTTACTTTTGCCTGTCTGAGAAATGAAATAAATAAGTAAATCAATAGACAAATGAGAAAATATTGACAAATTAGGGAGACCGCCTAACATTAGGAGCTAGTTAGATCAGTTGTCATTTAAAGCGCCGGCACGTTATTCAAAAGATCATAGATTCAAATCCCGCTCTAGTCAATTGTTCTTGTTTAGCACAAAGTTAAATTCAAATTAACCCAGTCAGTTTCCCTTGTATAGTTTATTGCCTGATAAATTTCCACGGTTTCAAACATAACGATGTTGACTTGTATATCCGATGGTTTCATGTTCTAAGTGCTCTGATACTTGTGATAGATTGTTAAATCAAAAAAAGTGTTACACCATTTTATGGTGAGGTTTAGAAACTTGTAGTTTTCCCCGACCTTTATAAAGACTCAACTTGTTGGAAAACGAGAGCATCACAAAATTAAATTGAATGTGACCTTAAAGCACTTCTTTAAAATAATACTTCATGGTAATTTCAACCGATGGGTGCAGGTCGGATGTCACAGGTTCGAGTCCTACCTGTTTACTTTATCAATTGGAATCACAAAATATGAAGACAACATTCACAAATAAGCGTGCTTTGTTTCAGGGAAGATTCTTTTTAGTTTTTTGTTCTTTTTACTGATGATTACATTTCAACAATTTAACACGCTCTGGTGGCAGAATAGACGAGTTACCGTCAAGCATGCTATTTAGGGATTTTCTCAACATTTCTTTGAGCCTTCAAGTTTGAGTACAAGAAGTAAAGCATTCACTACAGGGAAAAGTAATTAAGTCCACATTGTGTCCAATAGGTTTTTCTTCAGGTGATGCATTCACGGAGTCTGTAACCACCCTGAAATGTAACGTAATATAATTCTTGTAATGAAACCAAGGATGCATGCCTCATAATTGAACTTAATCACTGCAGCTCGCAAGCCTGAGGAAACCTGTAAAACAAGGGTGTTTGTGTGCCCCCCCCCCCCCCCCCCCCGGGAGGGGGGGGGGGGTTAGTCCGTACTCTTCCACGATAAGTGTTCTGCGTTCTTACGAGCACTATCAGCCATTGTGCGGGAAAAAATGGTTGAACCTCAACTAGAGTTCGTAGACTGAATTTTATGCATACCTAATACATTATTATTCTCTTCAAGCCACAGTGAAAGTGACCTGGTTGTAAACAATACAATTTCGTTGTTTTTATAAATTATTGAATTGAATATTTAAGTCGCAAATGGAAATAACACAATTAAAGATATTGACCCCCGTGATGACTTTCTTTCAAATTAATCATGGCCAGGCATTCATTTATAATAACATTACTAATTTGGGAGGCTATTAACCCTTACTTTCAGCTATCAAGCTAAATTGCTAAGGAATCGGCTACAACTTGTTCAAGCTGCCATAGCATGCAAGGGTGCATACAGCAGTCAGCGCCATCAACCCATCTATGTACACGGAACACAGATTTAGCGCACATTTAGGCACAAATGAGAGTCCTGGTTGGGTCTGTCCAGAATATCCCGGCTCTCTTGGGAATTAAATTTGATAATAATTAGAGGATTGTTTGCAATGTTAATTTCTCTAGTGAAACGATGACTCATTTCTGACAACCATAGACTAAGACTGAAACGAAGGACGCAACGACAGTGTGGCAGGCAAAATGGCGCTTATATAAGCAACTGTCCATAATTGAGTATCAAGAAAATTGGCTTTGAAAGTGTTTTGGTTTTTATTATTCATTGTATGAACGTTAAAGAACGCATCGGAACGGGCAAGGAATTTCACCTCTGTGAGGGCAAGTCCATTTTCATCTTGCAAAGGGCACTTCCGTTGGAAACGATGGGAAACGTTTAAAGTGGCATCAAGGCCAAGGCCAGGTGCAGCAGGGGCAATGGCTTCTGTGACTTCCGTGTAACTCATGGTCTATGGGAATAGGTAATGTCTTAGAAGCAACAGTCATGTTTTACTTTTTTCTCTCCCAAATAGTCATTTTATTGCCCAAAGCCTCTTCTCGGGCAAAACATTGCTTTGTGTGCCCGAAAAATGTAGTACAGCCTTCTGACCTTCCAGGAACACGGATAACTTTTCAGACTTGGTAAAACAAAATTAATTATTTTCCTCATTTAATTATTTATTTATTTATTTGCACAGGGAGGTGGGTTTGAACTACTTGGTATTCAGCTCTTAGCGATAGTCTGCATTTCAGCATGGTGTGGTATCATTGCGTGCATCACGCTTAAGGTCATATCGTTGACTATAGGGTTACGCTTCCCATTCCACGAAGAACTACTCGGCGCCGATATGGTTGAACACTCCATTGGACCTCGCAAATACGACAAGATCAAAAAGCGGCTGGTTGATACGTCTAGGTACAGACGGTTCGAGCAGCCCCGACGGCGGTTGCATTCATCGATGAGACAGGCTGAGGATTTCCTTGGCCTTAGGGATACCACTGCAAACGTCAGCTACGAAGACATCCGAAGACGTTTTCAAGACAACGAAAACGACGAGAGGAATCGATCCGGCGCCCGGAAAATACGCTTCGGCCCCGACCGCGAAGACACCGTATTCAGTATCAGTAATGGGAACGGACATACAACAGTAGTCGAGGAAGACGACCACTCGAATGGGGAGGATGTCCCACATCTTGAGGAGTCGAATGAAACTGAGGAGCAGCCTAATGAGAACGGGTTGCCTGCGAGCAAGAAGCGCAAATTCAGCGCTCAGTTAATCCGTGGTGCCTTTAGACGCAGGAAGATAGTGCTGCCAAAGTGGCAGCGGAAACTGGGCATAGAAAACGTAGCTTACATTGATAACGAACAGAACATGAAAATCAAAATCCGCAAGGCTCGCGAAGTTCACGTATCAACTGGTGCGGGTCTCAACGTCGTTCAAGAGTCAGTTATTGGCGACGGGGCAGGGACATCGGAGGAACACCCTCCAAGACCTCGGAACAACATGGTTGATATCAGCACACAGACTTACTCCACCTCAGAGGTTTGCTCAGCTTGTGTACAGACCAGTGTTGAGGACATATACCTCAGGAGTATCGGCGTGGAGGCAGACTGTAGCTCCATTGAAATGGAGGTCAATTTCGACGCAGACGAGAAGACAAGAAAAACTTATTTTCAAGAGAAAAAACGTCGACAGAAATTTGTAACTAGTGATCATGGCTCGGACGATGAACGCATAGTAAATACCATTACAAGAGCTGAATACCTAGTGTGAATTGCACAAAAACGTTGGGTTACGGGAAAAGAAGACAAAATAGATGCAATATTTGTAATAATTTTGGTATATTTTACTTCAAAAAATACGATATTTTAAAGTGCCGGAGTAAGGTAATGTTTAGAATTTAATTGGAAAGTCCACACCCCTGAACTTAATAGTCCTAATGTGGCTAGTAATGATACGTTTGATTCTCCAACATTATGATTACACTCGGGAAAGTTTGACGATCGTATGGACGTACGTCCCCTTATTTTAGCACAAAACATAAACAGTAACCCGGTCTTAATAAGTAGTCACAATCTTGTACCTAACTAGATAGGTTCGGGCTAGATTTATGAACATGACTTTGTTACGTCTATGTCCGGGCTCTAGCTAGAGATAGTTTGGGGCTACACTTATTTTCAAGGTTTGTGCTATCAGTTTCAAGGTGCTACAGTAAGGTACAAGGTTTGGGCTAAAATTAGGTAAAAGGTTTGGGTTAAATTTAGTTGCAAGGTTTGGGCTACACTTAGTTTCGTGGTTTGGGATACAGTTAGGTACAAGATTTGGGCTAAAGTTAGGTACAAGGTTTGGGTTAAATTTAGTTGCAAGGTTTGGGCTACACTTACTTTCGTGGTTTGGGCTACAGTTAGGTACAAGGTTTGTGCTATCACTTAGTTTCAAGGTTTGTCCTACAGTTAGGTGCAAGGTTTGGGCTAAAATTAGGTACAAGGTTTGGGTTAAATTTAGTTGCAAGGTTTGGGCTACACTTAGTTTCGTGGTTTGGGCTACAGTTAGGTACAAGGTTTGTGCTATCACTTAGTTTCAAGGTTTGTCCTACAGTTAGGTGCAAGGTTTGGGCTAAAATTAGGTACAAGGTTTGGGTTAAATTTAGTTGCAAGGTTTGGGCTACACTTAAATTCAAGGTTTGGGATACAGTTAGGTACAAGGTTTGTCCTTCACTTTAGTTGCAAGGTTTGGGCTACATTTAGTTGCATGATTTGGGCTACGTCTGAGTCTGAGCTACATTTAGGTTCATGGTTTAGGTTACAACCAGGAACAAGGTTTTGCCTACATTTAGGTTCAAGGTATGACCTTATTTAGGCACAAGGCTCAGGCTTCAAGTACAAGGTTCGAGCTACATTTAGGTTAATTATTAGGGCTACAGTTAGGTTCAAGGTTTGGGCTACGTTTAGGTTCGGGCTGCATGTAGATCTCGGTCTAAGTTTGAAGAACCGCTCATACGTCATAGGTGTGCTCAATAAATATTAGTACATTGAAGTTCCAAGGGTAATCGATATGAACTACCTTGTCCGTTCTTGTCAATTGTCCACAAAACAAACGATACACTTGACGCCCCAATGGTAGTCCTGCGTCTTACACAATACCTCATTACAAACATTTCCAAAACTGCGTTTCGAATTACATTCAAGGTTCATGTGTTGCCCTTGTGTAGTTTATAATACGATGAAAGGTTGAAGAATGTGTCTCGTACATTTTGTTGCAATTAAAAAACATCAGCAGTCAATTTGCGAAATATCACGGTTAGGGCCTACATATTAAACTGCAGAAGAATAACTTGTTAATTGTTTTTTATTTTCTTTCAATCTAAACATGTTTATTTAGTGACTTAATTATTTTGTTTTGTCAGTTGAAGGTCTGGTTAAGTATTCGATTGTTAATTGTTTATATTTCGACAATATTTTTTTCATTTTCACTGATTTTATTGTGACTCAACTATCCACATTGAAACTGACCAAAATTATGCTCCGTATTTTGAAACATTATTTCGAACTCTCCTCTGTGTAAAAGAAAACGTACTTTTCTGATTGTGGAAAAACAATTATTTGTTTTATAGAGACAGTTTATTTTCATGGTTATGCTAATATCTTGAAAATAGTAAAGTTCAATACATTCATACATGCATATAGTTATTTAAAAATGATATATGTAAATATAGCTTCATTATTGACCATCAGAAAAATGTAGTTATTCCTTCATAATGCATTAAGCTAATACGTATGAGTATATGAAACAGTTCATCGTCGAACATTTTCTGTATGACTTTTGGCTCTGCAATAAAGCAAGGTTGTATCAAAATAGTGTAGACGATATTTTTATTTCTTTTAAAACATTGTCACGAAAAATGTGCTTTTATTCTTACTTTGCATAATTAAATCCGTTTTAGTATTATAAATCTGAGTGATTTTTACCCCCCCCCCCAGAAAAAAAGGGGGGGGGGGAACATTTCGACAAATACAAAACTCCAAGCTTAATTTTTATTCAAAATCCTTTTATAAAGATGGTAGTTATAGTAAACTTTCTGCCTAACTGTTTCGTCTGAAGTACCCCTGTTGATAGAAGTAAGTTCAAGTAATGTCTAAAAAATTACATCTCCAAAGATTGCCAAAAGGTGCCTTTTCGAGATTCAAATTTCCCTGGTGTCCATTTGTGAATACTGCAGCCGGAAATAGGGTTGCTACCTGCTGGATGGATCCGATGTTTTGGGTGGAAATACCAGAAAAGTTGTTCCTGTTTTTCTCAAGAAGTAGACACTGTGTTCAACTGAAATGTTTACAGATTATAACTAAGTTCATTCTATATTTCTTGATATAGTTTGACCTTTAAATCAGCATTACGTAGACATAAATGAACGACACAACGAACAAACAAACAAACAAACAAACAAACAAACCAACACACAAACAAACAACCAAACAAACAACCCACAAAACAAACAAACAAACAAACAACCCAACAGCCCAACAAACAAACAAACAAACAAACAAACATGCTGGGCGGTTGATAGCGGGCGATGAAAGTAAACTCTTGGTGGCTAGTATATTTTGGAGTTATTCAACCCAACATCTCCAACACTCTTTATGTAGTGCATAGTCACATTCCAGACGCCTGTGTTATATTCAGACATTTTTCTAAACTTATATTGACCCCCTTGTCTCCACAAAGGAATTTATTCCCAAAATGTAGACGCGCATTGTGCGGAGGGGTCAAGAGGGGGTCACTTGATGGATACGGATGGTACCAACGGCCTTGTGAACGGCATTTTCTTTGGCTCCTTCAGAAAGTTGCAGAAATTCATTATGTTTTTGTTTTTTTCATGTTGAAAATAGATCCTTTCCCCCTGAGATTATGTTGTCTGATTTTAAAAAGAAGACGGTAATATTTGATAGAAATACAACTGTTTTCTCAAAAGTCCGGATGTGGGCAATCTGCCGATACCACTGGTGAATTTTATAGAACATTATTCCAATTTAATTTTATTCCATTTACTCTGGTTGTGAAGCCAATGACTCTCAGATACGCGAATTTAAGAAGGAAGTTTCAGTTTTAGATGTGGGAGAAAAACCACAGAGAATTATTCTGGGGAAACTCATGCAATCAGTTAGACATTAACCCAATCCAAATAGTGCCACTGGCCGGCGGAATTTGAACCGCGGTCCCAGAGATGGAAGGTGACTAAAAATACCACTACGCTAACCTGACCACCCCATAAATAGTTATTGGCATGACACTAGCAGAGTCTTTCTCGAAGGCTAAATGCAATACAATACATAGGTATACTGCTGTAACGAAAACAGTCCTGAGTGGAAAGAAATGAAAAGAGAAAGAGCGAAGCAGAAAGCACTATTCCCTTTTGGAAAAATGACGTTGGATTTCATTCAGAGTATCTTCTTTAAATTTATATATATTTACTTTTTTCCAAGACATGAATTTGAAGAAATTGAAATTGTATTTTCTGTTGAAAAGAATTTCATGTTTTCAAGCCAAACCTTATCTGAACTTGGCTAAAATATTCGGAAATGTTGATGACGGGAACGAGCAAAACGTTTCAACGGGTGAATTGTCCCTATTTCAGGACGCTGGTAATACCAAAGAAGTCTTCACTTACGGTACCCTGGGCTGGGGTCACATTAACTTCAAATCTCTCAAATGATGGCTGCTTGGAATTATTCCTAATCCCTTTTAAAGAGTTGATCACGCTAAAAAACAACTACAGTGTGGTGTAATTACTAAGTAGTGATTATAAAAATCCATGAATTTGCCTCATGAAATACAAGCTGCTGAACATACGGTCCGCCATTTTGTGGAGTTAGAGTAACGGACGATGTTCTGTGGTGAAAACACACAAAAACCACACAATTTCAATGGATATTTGTTTGAATCTTTTTATTTTACTTTTAAAATATCTGTCCAACGATATTCATTTCACAACGAACGCTTTTTATAGCCCAAAGCGCCCAATCCGAAGGCAATGTGACCCTTTAAGTGCGTATTTTTATTGAGCCGTAGCTTGCAAGGCGTCAGCATAGATTTCCGCTTTTTGTTCAGACATTACTGGTACTCCACATAAAGAAGAAGTAAAAGATGTGAAAATACAGAGAGAAAAAAAAACACGCCAGTTTATTGAGGAGAAACAGTCACGGGCTTTAGAAACGAAACTTTTTACTGGTTTATAAAAATGTATTATTATAACGATGATCTTTCCGTCGAAGACGAGCTACAATAGTTCTTCAGAAAAATAATAGATATTTTGATACATCATGAGGGAAGTTGAATTGACAGGCATAACACTACTTAGCCACCTGCTTCAGAAACAAATGACAAATCAATTAGGTCTAGACAAGTTCTTCTTTTATAAAAGTGCCTTATCCCCATTTTCCAATTATGAAATGTCCTTTGCGTCTCTTTGGATTGACCAAACCTGATGGTTAACACATTGTGCTCCCACTGTATTTCATAATAATAATAAGTTCGAAAAGAACAATACAAAACCTTGCTTTCAATACAATTAGGACCCAATCATAAAAATTGTACCTTGCGGCTACAAATGAGCAATTCGTTTGTCTGTCAAATGATTTTATTAATGAGAAATATAATTAGCTGTAAACTGCTTACCAACCAAAAGGACCCATGCTTCTGTTAAACCCAAGTGATTGGCATATTTCTCCCGTGTGTTGTGTATACATTTAACCTTTTAGAGAAATACTCTGCTGGGGTCGAAATATGAGGCCATGTTTCGTATGATTAAATTAACTGAAGGTATTCTATCTTATTTCTCATTAAACCTTCCTCCTCCAACGCCACCTTCACCCCACCGCGCACCATGTCAAACAAGAAATTGTGTTGTTCTTGCTCACTGACATTCCGAAATTGAAATCCATTGTTCGAATGAATAGACACAACGCAACATGAAACCGCAAACTAACTGCACCAGCCAGCAGGATTCGAACCCACTCAGCTGTTTGGTTTTCTCTTTGGAGCATGCATGGTGGGCCCCATTCTAATGTATTTTCATTGGGTGCTTGGAATCTCAGAAATTCTTCAGAGGATTTATGGGGGCTACTGTACTGGAGGTAAATGGTGTTGTAAGGTATGGGGACATTAGGGGATACCCTCTGCCCCATAGTATGCATGGTATACACTTGGCTGCCAGAACTTTGCTTAAGGACCTGAGCAGTGTCACTGTCCACGCCAGGATTCTAACCGCACTGTTTGAATGGGTCGACTTCTGACATTAATTTACCTGACGTCATCATCACAATAATAATGGTTGCGCCATTTTGGGAGACAGCGTCCCTGTGTGGTAAATAGTGTGTGTATGACGCATGTTAGGAGCCCTTGTGATCACGCCATGTCGTTCGTCTAAATTCACCAATTTGCTCACGTGGCTTAAAGCTTATACTGCGAATGCCATTGGACTGCAACAAGATCATCAATAATTTCGTATTGTCGCCGTCAAGGTGAGCTACTCAATCACTTTGATCCCTTAATCATGTATTTAATATTGTCTGTCAATTCGCACTGTATCTACGTGTTAGTCACGTGGCGCCGTTTGAATCTGTAGGCTGCAGGCCGCAGTTTAGTCATTTTGTAATTGTTCGGTACACCACTGTGAAAAGCTTTTATAAGATGAAGTAAACAAAAAAACTAAAAAAACCCAAACAAATACACTAATTGATCGTTTTTTTTTTTAGTTTGTTCGTTTTTTATTTTTTCGAAAAGAGGATTAAGAGGCCTCTTTTTTTGTATTTATTTATTTTCCAAAGAGGAAAGAGCTAGACACAAAATTTGCTGGCTCTGTAGATATTATAAGTCTACAATAATGTTGTGGACATATTAATTCATTCATCGCAAGAATGGTAGCAAAAGGAAGAGAAAATACATAATCAGGAAATAGTCTGGAGGGGGGGGGGGGGTTGCGACGTAAAAGGAAAGAAGAACAAAAGACAAGGACAGGGTCGATCATTGGGTGTTGTTTTTGTTGTTTGTTAATATGTTTTATCATTATTTATGTTGTGGTATTTGTTTTTATACTGGGCCTTAAAACACCATGACGTTGCATATCATTACACCAGACATAATTATCTATAACAATCGAAAAGCAGAATGTTATACTCCCAGGGTTCAAATGTATTCAATTGGGGGTGTATTGTTTTGTTTTTCACGTCACACATGCTGCCGTTACTGTCTGTTTCAAAACTGTCAGTTTGCAAGTGCTCTTCTTTATTCTTAATGCTGTTCTGATTTATATTTGTTGACTGTTTTATTTTAAAACGGTGGCTTCCTCTTCAGTTAAAACATTCCCCTTTTTATGTGAGGATGCATGCAAACATCAAAGAAAAGGTATGTTTATTAACCATCGCCTTTTGACTTTTCGAGGGAGACCATTGTCTTTCACTGAAAACTACATCCATAGGATGGTTTTCAACGCTTTTCTAGTCATTTTTCTTTCCATGTCTCTCGCCGGAACATTCGCTAATTCGTTAAAGATTAATGGGCAGGAAAGTGCCTCTCCACACTGTCTCATTTTTTCTCATATCCTCCCCTTTTCCGCCCCCTCCCACACACACAAGTGTGTAACAGCCTGCAATCGTGGACCCTCCTTTGTTCAACCCTTTGTGATAGCAACCGTGGAC
>JAUELU010000008.1:9511548-9534485 GCA_032357145.1 Evasterias troschelii
TTAAATCCTCACTTGGACTATGGCACAGTGTGTGGATTGGGTTCACCGATGGGAACTCAGATTTAAATCCTCACTTGAACTATGACAGTGTGTGGATTGGGTTTACCGATGGGAACTCAGGTATAATTCCCCTAATGGACTAAGGTTTCAAATGTGGATTGGTTTCCCAAAAGTGAACTCACAAAATAATGCAATTTGATTAATATCACCGTCGGAATACATGTACATCTGTCAATAAAGCAGATGTTACTCAAAATAACGGAGATTTTAATGCTGCAAATATCAAGTATGAAATGTACTGCCCCCGGAGCAGAAGGGGCGACTGGGTCTGGATGTTAATATTAAGTGTGACTACTAGACATACCGACGGCTGTGTACCATCCGTGGTGAAAGCAATTTCATTACCAATTAGCAATCTTGAAAAAATAATAATTATTGTGTACATTCGGTACCATTCCCATGCACAATACTTGTGTATGAAGGAAAGGCTATAGCTGAGGAACGGTTGACATAATCTAATATACTTCCAGTCTTGTCCTCGATAAAGGTTACTACTTTACGGAGACATGGATACTGAGAGTCCTGGATATGAAAAATCCAGGTCGTGTAATTCTTTGACAAGTGTTATTACTCGTATGTAATAGCTACGTCTAAGGCTACATCATATAAGTAAATTCCCCCTTTTAAGCCATTTTAGTGAAGGGTGCCTAATGCAATACTTCTTGGTCAATATGGACTGTAGATTGAACTTGGAGTTATAGTGCAACAAGGTTAAATGAATAAATGAAGCGTCTTTTGAAGATCTGGGTCAGTCGGTTAATAGGTAGACATGCCCATCAGTTGAAAGCAGAAATATATTAGCATTCGTAACCCACACATTTCGTTTTAAAAATATTACTTGCTATCGATTAAAAATGATCGATGTCAGTTTGGAAACACACTGAAAGTAAATTTTATTTGCGTAAAAATGCTCACTAAAAGTGGAGCAAATACACAAGCATACGAAAAGTACGATTACTACCGCAACCATGCATATGTAGGCACGTAAACATTAATAATCCCCGGGTCAATGCTGGGTCAATCCAGGGTCACTGTGGACGCAGTCAGACTGACCCGGAAATAGGAATTTAGCTGGCCTTCTAAGTCAGTTTGACCCGTTATACACCGGGTCGTTTTTATACGGATTCTGGGTCACACATAGACTCAGATTCTTTTATTATACGCACAAACCACTAACCCGCAAAAATATATATATATCATAATAATAAAACACGGAACGTTGTCTGGAATGTTTATGTAATTATAATTTATTTTGTACTTATGTTTAAGCACGATTTATTACTAACTCTTTTCGATTATTAATCCATACCAAGTTTCAGTTAGACTTGTGAGTCGATAGCCTTTATCAAAGTGTGATCGTATTAAGGCTCTCGCGAGACTTTACTCCCTCGCGAGACTGCTGGCTTCCTACTGCTCCCCGTCGTCGCGAAAGCAGAAGTCTCAGGTGAACTGTATTCTCGCGAGAGTTTTGTCATGACAGCTTCTGTGATCCTACCACCGCGACAACCATTAATTTGCAAATCTTTGCTCAATCCAGAGCAATTATGTATCATGTTTTTTTGTACAAAATGTCACAAATTTCTGTACTGTTAACAGCATATGCAAAAAACAGCTTCATAGGTCATACTTCTTGTTTAGTCTCTAAAATCAAATATTTACCTGTAATCGATACCAGCGATCCGAGTACACCGTTAATCAAAAAACTGATGTCGAATTTACGCCGTTTCGCCACGTAGCTGCAACACACAAATATGTATTCATTAGTATCGATTACAATTCCACGGTTAAAACCTGGTCAAGATCCTGGTTGGGGTTTGGTAAGCGTAAGAATTATGGCTACGTTTAGGCATGGTTAGCTTAAGGTCAGGGTTGGGACTATGTTTGGGCATGGTTTGCTTAAGGGAAGGTTTGGATTATGTTTAGGCATGGTTAGCTTAAGATCAGGGTTAGGATTATGTTAAGGCATGGTTTGCTTAAGGTAAGGTTTGGATTATGTTTGGGCATGGTTTGCTTAAGGTAAGATTTGGATTATGTTTAGGCATGGTTAGCTTAAGATCAGGGTTAGGATTATGTTAAGGCATGGCTAGCTTAAGGTTAGGTTTGGATTATGTTTGGGCATGGTTTGCTTAAGGTAAGGTTTGGATTATGTTTAGGCATGGTTAGCTTAAAATCAGGGTTGGGATTATGCTTAGGCATGTTTATGATGGGGTGGTTGGGTCAGGGTTAGGGTTTGAGTTTTATGGCGGGTCGGGATGGGAGGGTGGGGAGGGGGTAAGGTAAGTGTTAGGATGGGTTGCTCTTTTAGTTGGCATTAGGGTTAGGCAAGTTTAGTTTACCTTCTTCGTAGGAAAGTGTTTACGAATGCGAGCGAAAAACATTGACACTTTAACAAATACACTTTGAAACATACAACACCGATGAGAAACGTTTAAATTGTATTAATAATAATAACAATAATAATACAGTATTTATATAACGCCAAAATTCATGGAAAAAAAAGCTCTAAAGCGCTTTACACAAATTGTTAAGAAAATAGTTACACATAAAAAGTACAATGAAAAACTACTACAGGAATAATTGAAAATATAGACAGGAAAATTATGTGATGAAAATCACGTAAGTTGTATTTAAAACGTAGATAATAAAAAAACATCATTATAAAATGTAAAAGTGCACAGAAAACCTACAGTGTATAAAATAATACCTATAGTCAAACAAGTGAAAATAAATAGTCAACAGAGTAATTCCTCTGCCCAATCCCACAGGAGAGAAACAATATAGCGAACCCCTTAAATGATATTCGGCCTTTAATAAGTAAGTCTTAAGAGATGTTTGGAATTTTATCAAGTGTGTTAATATCCCTGATTTCTAAAGGGATGGAGTTCCACAATGTGGCAGCAGATTTCATAAAAATGATTGTCAATAAATAGCATTGTAATTGTTGTTGTCAATACCTTGATAAAGAGTCAGTTGAAGGGCTAGCTTTTGTCCATATTAATCACAACACTCTGTATCTAAAAGCAAAATATTTAGTTTACAATGGTCCAAATAAATACTGTACCGTACTTTTATCCTCCATTTACTTGAGTGAAGATTAATTGTCGGTAATCTAACCTATCCCAAGTACTCAAATTGCACCCGGGAGTATTTTTCTGGGTGACCCTTACTAGAGTTCGTTCAAGAAACATTCTTATTATTACGGGCAGAAACGGCCGTTGATTTAATTTTACAAGAATGAGTGTACTTTCAATTGAAGAACTTCATCTGAGTGTGTTAAAAGCAGCTTTCATTTTAGACACGAATTAGCGAGCAGTGAGCTTTCAAAGCGAAGGCAAAATGTAGCCCATGATTACACTTTAAAATAGTCACTTTCACCTGCTTGAGGTTAGTGTACTGAATTCCTTCTTCCGCCCACTTTGATAAGTGATGGCTTAAGATGAAACATTACATCTACGGGGGTAATTGTTTGACTGTACTAACGGATGTAAACTCTCAACAATAATCAATTTTAAGGGCCTCTGAATCTATTAACTTATTCCTATCCCTTCTGGTATACCCAAAGGGGTAGCATAATGTCATGTACCGTAATTTAAACATGGTCTTCTAACAGTAAATTGACACTGTGGATAACGGAAAGTCATGTTGCCGCTAGCTTTTTGCCATTTCGAAATCCCGGCTCGCGGCTTTGGCTCCGCCGTTAGATAATATTTTAAAGCCAAATGCCGAAGGTGTACAATTCTAAAAACGCTAAAGCTAACACTGAGAGGATGACCCTGTTAGCAAAATGATACCAAATTACACTGCAGCTGTTGCTGTTGTTGTTGTTAAACAAATGTTGTTGTTGTTGTTGTTTTGTTGTCGTCGACGCGTCGTCGTCGTCGTCGTTGGTGTTTTTGTTTGACAGTCTATGACCGCGAGGATTTGGTAAACACACGCAATGGGATCAATTTAATATTGTTCACACAGTGGAACAGGCATGACGAAGTTTCCCAGACATCGAAATTGTTTCTGTTTGTTTTCGTTGATATTCGTTCCCAAAAACATCGTTTACCGCCTGTTTGTCCAAACTATGCAAGTTCGTGTCACAGCGGACTAGGTTTTTTAGCCACACATGGAGTAGGCCATGCAGAGTTCTGCGTGCGTGTTATATTATTGTTATCATAAATAGCCCGAGTTGTGTGTTGATGTTCTTGAAGCCCCTAAGAAAGCACTTTATATACTAATGTTCCATATTATTATACATTGTTGAAAATGTGCGTAGCTGTTCAATTTGCGGAATCGAGTAATTTGTGCTTTGCACCCATCGATATTAACAAAGCCAATGCTTACTAGAAAAATGATATTTTGGTCTTGAAAATTGTTATTTACCAACAACGATGATTTCATTGGATTTCATTTTAGCCGTCGGTAGGCCTACGTAACGTACTTCCAAGTCTCCCGAGACATAATTTATTTCTATGAAGGGGGCAATTTACTTCTTGTGCTTTTTTATTTAATCTTTATTTTCCCCCTTTATTTTCCTTCAGACAGAAATTGTTTGTGTTATGGCTTTGAGACAAACCCCACCGTCCACTAAATTTCTAACAGCGCTTGTTTCAAATGGAAGGGGATTCAATACTTCAAACCTATGGTATAAATTTAGTGTACAAAAACGCTCTCTACAGAATAGCGTCAGGCCCCCTGGGATCGGGTTCAGACCCCCTGGGAGCCAGGATCCAAGGTTCAGTCCCCCTGGGATCCAGGATCCCATGTTCAGGCCCCCTGGGAGCCAGGATCCATGGTACAGGCCCACTGGGAGCCAGGATCCAAAGTTCAGGCCCCCGGGAGCCAGGATCCCAGGGTCAGGCCCCCTGAGATCCATAATCCCAGGTTCAGACCCCCTGGGATCTAGGATCCCAGGGTCAGTCCCCCTGAGATCCAGGATCCCAGGTTCAGGCCCCCTTGGATCCAGGATCCCAGGTTCAGGCCCCCTGGGATCCAGGATCCCGGGTTCAGGCCGTATGGGATCTAGGATCCCAGGGTCAGGCCCCCTGGGATCCAGGATCCAAGGTTCAGTCCCCCTGAGATCCAGGATCCCAGGTTCAGGCCCCCTGGGATCCAGGATCCCGGGTTCAGGCCATATGGGATCCAGGATCCCATGGTCAGTCCCCCTGCTGGGATCCTAAATCTGACAAAAAAGAATGAAATAATCTTATTAAAGATTCATTTAATAAAATAAGGACTGTCGGTTCTATACTTTCTGGGTTAAGGACACAAATCATCAAATGTCTCAATTTAGAATCGCTGATAAAAGTTAATTTAATTTTACAATCAGCAAATAATAAGGACAACAGCAGTTCCTAATGCAGTTTCAAAAACGAGGGGTATACTCATTTTCGAGTAAGGTTGATCAGGAAAGTGGTTTTAAAAAATTTGGTTTTAATCAGTCTACTCTGCGTTTGTTTGACCAAATTCCCGGGTAATTTTGACACAAATTCCGGGTTTTACTGACCTCAGTGGCGTAACTAAGTGGGGGCACGGGGGCCACGTGCCCCCCAATTGATGTCAGTGCCCCCCGGGTGCCCCCCCCCCCCCCCAATTAATCTGAACCTTTGAGACTATAATAATTAACAGTTAAGTTTTATAAACTGTTATGGATATTACTGGTGACGTATAACTCAATGTTTCGAACTATTTTTCAATTTACACGTAATTTTTGTACCTTGCAATGAACAGTCGTTATTTTTTACCAACTTTCAGAGTAGGGCCTACGGTAAATCACGTCCGCAAATTGTATGATAAGTCATTGCCCGCGCGCGCCCCATTTTGCCACAGTCTGCCATGTTAAATACGGTACGGTAGTGTGTCACATGAAGCTACACAATACGTGCTGGGTGCGTTGCACTTATCTAAAGTACATGAGGAAAAGCCACTGAAAAATATTGAGCAGTGAGAGCATTGATTTAAAATATCTGCTTCACTTGAGACATTACTTTGTTCTTCAGTGTATAGGGTACATTAAGTAGTTTGCCATTATGTAAAAATCGAAATTGGGGGGCGGTGGCGGATAGGTCAATTTCGAAAACATATCAAAATGTTTAACATTGATAAGGCATACTGTGCATGGCCTCAAGTAGGTAATAAATATATACAAGTGCCAGTCCTCAAATACTTAAATCCCCATAAAAAGGGTCTCGCAATCCCGTGTTAACAGTTATGATTTTCTTCTACACATTTAAACAGTAACTGCATGGTTATAAATGTGAGATCGAAACTAGTTTACCTTAACGCAATAGCAGCTATACCTCCACCGATAGAAGCTGCTATGGTAGCAGTTGCGGACCTGTTGGTAGAAGTATAACAAAATATATATAAATAAATAACCACAAACAAACAGTAACACTGTCCTTATTAGGCCTATCATACTCATCAATACAATATGCCATAAAAACATCATCTGAACGTATAACATAGTGTTGTTTTTAATTCTTTTAATGGTTCCTTTCTGTTTTATGTGTTCTTGTAAAAAGTAATATTAAAATAAAAAATTTCTTAACCACAATTCATCGAAGGGAGTCCTTTCTCAAAATAGTTTCTACGATCAACAGCTGCAATAGTTTCTACGATCAACAGCTGCAGTGCTTCTCAACAATCAAGTTTTTATTTATTACGAGCCTATTTTTTTTATAGTTCAGCTTAATATGATAGTTACTTAGCTATACACCATGAATTTAAGTCAAATACTGCTTAGGTTTTATACAGAACGAAGACAGTTTGAGTGGATGCATTTTATGGCATGTCAACTCGGGACTGACTAATCATCGGTCATCAGCTCAGGGAAAGAACAAACACCATGCCAAATTAAATTCACACACGCACACATAACTGAAAGGCCAAAGAGCACGCACATAACACTTATTTGAACACACGAGGAGACAAAAATTAGAAGATTTAAGAAACAAATAAGACAAAATCCATATAAAACAGGTTTTCTCTTTTCACTTGTACATCCGAAATTTACTGCAGGCCGATATTTTACGTTGATCAAATTCTACCTCAAAGGGTGAGTGAACGTGTTATGTTGGTTTTCGCACGCTCAGTTGTTGAAATAAGTCAGATTGACCTTGGGCAGGTAGTCTATTTCACGATTTCTTTCTTTTTAAAACATCGAGACATATTTTTGCATCAGTCAATTGCATTGAAACGCATTCTTTGATAGCATTGTAGGCTACCAATAATAATAGTTTTAATAATATTTATTTTGGCAAAAATTCGCAAACATACAGTACCGAATTAAACAAATTAATAAACCACATTTTAATCTGAAAGGCAGGACAAACAGTTAACGAAATGAGTCTTTAAAAACAGCAAACTAAGACCGGCTCCCAAATCATTCTTAAGCTGACATACAAATTCAGGTAAGGGTAATATGGTGAATATGAAAATATGCCACATAGTCAAAGGGCAAAGTAGTCCGGTTTCAAGCAAATCGGCAGGGAATTGAACATTTTAACGGGTTGACAATATTTGAAAAAAACAAGTTGGCTTTTGTGTCAGGCTTAGTAAGCATGCTGGAAATGTCGAAATGGTGTCGTCTGCAAGCTCATGGCTCATGTCTGTGTTGTAAAGTTGCTTTGCCCCAAACATAATCATTTTGTTTGCTAGTATTTTGCTATCATTAATGGAAACACTTATTTAAAACAACAATAACGGCACTCGAGGTGCCACCAATATTCTACTTGAGCTTCTGTATGATATAATTTACCTCGGGATGATGACATCATTATTATAAACGTATTGTGTTGACATCTTGCAATGATTTATCTCGGGATGAAGACAACTTCTTCCACAAATACTTTATCTTAGGATGACGACATCTTGAAATGTGGATGTTGTCTTGCCCGAGATATTCTACCTTTGTTTCTCGACATGTTTATGATGTTATCATCCTCGACATGTTTAGGATGTTATCTTCCCAAGATAAGTTACATTGGGGAGTCGACATCTTACTTTTATGATGTCGACATCCTATGATGAAATATATCAGGAAGACGGCTTTATACTTTAGGATATCATCATCCCAAGATAAATTATCATAGGATGGCGTCATCATATAATGATGATGTCGCCGTCCGGCAGTAAAATTTTCTCAGGTTCCCAGCAAGTCGGATTGCACTCCAAATGCTTCGTAAATTTTAACAGAAAAAACACACACACAAAAACACAACCCCCACACACACTTGAGACAAGGACGGCCATATTTTGGATAATTATTAATTTAAATGGGAATAATACTATTAAGCATAAAATGCTTTACATGAGCTGCACTTGATAGTTTTATATTAAAGGGACACACCGGCTTCGTTGGGCTATTTTAGCTACAAAATAGACTAAAACACGATTCCAAAGGTCTTCCAGGAATGGAGAAGAACGTATCCTAAAAGAAACCATCAATTTTGGTCGTTTTTGAGCATTTTTCAAAAAATTAAGGTCACATGGGTTATCCGAACCACTTTTTTGGTTCGTATAACCCTCGTGATCTTCAGAGTTAGTTTTATTTCCAGCCGTATAAAAATTAATTACTGCACCATATTCAACTCTGTTTTTTAACAAGAATTCATGAGTATTTGACACACAAAAATACGTATTCAAATTATGGATACAAGTTGTAAATAATACAAAAAAGTCGAACGTAAGATTTTATTTCAGAGAGTCCGAGCAACGGAAGCGTGTCTTACAGTGCACAGCCCGGGGACTACCATACACGTAACACAGGGGAAGTCGAAATATGCTTACGCTCCTTCAAAATACGCTTTCGTTCTCTCGCAATGAGATTTTGTTCCCCAGAATTTCTCTTTCGTTCCCTCAGATAGCTTTTGTTCCCTCAAGATAGCTTTCGTTCCCCTGAAGTCCAATCACTACCAATTTGTTACATTCCTTTGTGAGGGGCGACTTTGAGAGGAGGCGACTTTGTAGTTGGGGACTTTGTAATTGGCGAGTTTGCTGGGGGGCGAGTTGACTGGTTTCCGTGCCCGTTGTTTATACACAGTTCCAGATGGATAACGTGGACTGGATCCTAATGCCTTGTCGTGGTAAAACACTTACATAAACAGAGCACCAGTCTACTTGCAACATTGCACAGCATGTATCCCGTAAATTTGACACTTGCAACGGCTGGTAAAGCGTATACGGTGACCTTTGACCACTTTTGTTTTTTTCGGTCATTTCTTGTTAATTACGTGATATTTTTGTATAAAAAAAATATAAAAACCATCAAGAAATAATTGTCTTTGAATCAACATGACTAAATTACGTGAACAGGTAACCGGTGTGTCCCTTTAACATGCTCATTACTGTGTTGTCAGTCATTTCCATTACTATACTTGTATTATTGTCTAATGCTTCCCCCGTGTATGACCTCGTAAATTAATGTCGGGGCTGGCTAGAGGCGTAACTCCAGGTTGGGAGTGATATTTCATGTTGCCATCCGAATCAGCTCGATAGCTCTTGTCAACGTCTTCTCCTCTGCACGCAATCCGTTTGTAACCGGGTGGTCATCTCAATGCTGGCTGGTATAATGGCAAACGTTTTACGGAAGGTACTGCGGGGGGAAATCTAATCCCAAACCATCATTCAAATGTTCTCATGTCACATTTTGCCCAGCTTTATTAATCTATTATTTTGTTCGTAAATCCAATCCTTTGCTACGATACGGGGTCTGCTTATTGCTGTTGGTATCGCCATGCACTGCGATGACGCTCAATTATTACTATGGGGTGAAATGCGTGTTAACACCTGTTGACATGTTATTTTATTAGTGCGACTTGGCGTTCAGAGTACGGCAAACAAAATCCACAAACCAAAAGAGAGCACTTCATAAGAAAAGGTAACCGAGAAAAGAATGACATATTAGATCGTGCAACGCCTACAATACGTCTAACGACATCGGATTTTCTCAAAGGTTTCCCTCCAGTTTCCCTTAAACTGAAACTTATTCCTCCAGTTTCCCTTAAACTGAAACTTATTCATTGTCTTTTCTCCACGGGATTCTTCGCTACACTGCAAAAACTGGTGTTAAAATTGACACCATGGATGTTGGCACGTAAAGTTACCGAACAGAGAGTTTAAATTACATCATAGAATGTTTCAATAACAACATTGAAATTTTTTTGGCAGTAATTTGTGTTATTTTAACACCCTATCGGTGTAAATTTTAAATATTTTTTAGTTAGTCTTTTGGGGTTCTAGTGTGACAACATACATGATGTATATTTTAACACCCCGGTTTTTGCAGTGTAAAGTGATTAACTATTAACTTGGCTTTCCTGAAAAATCTTGGCCTTACAACCAGAATATTTAAATAAATAAATAATAAATAAATAAACAAGTGACAAGTTTTTTGCTAAAAGCAGTTTACTTTCCATGAGAAAGGTACATGGCAATTGAAACTTGGACTGAGACCAAAGATCGTACGCAGCATTACCAAGCCGAAAATGGGCAATTTGAACTCTTTCTGTTGTACTTACAGCATGGATGCCATTTCGGTAAGTACATATTTTGTTTTAAAAGAAAGCAATGGTTGTTGTCTACACTGATCTATTGTTGCATCAACAGAGTTGCCTGATGACGTCCAGTGTATAATATGCATTATCAGCAGCCTGCAGTGAAGTGGCCGATCTTGAGCCTGTGGCCCAGCATAATATTTATTTAAAATCGTGCTTGGTTTTGTACACCCCAGGAAGAGTTGGCTTGCGGTCATCAAAAGACACTACCCAGGTCATCGGATACATCATTCATCACATATATCTTGCCTCAGCTGCTGAATAACGTTCTTTTCTGTTGTCCCTAAACTTTGGGAAAAGTCTCCCTCCATCTCTGCGCTCTGCCGATTCACTTCACATTTTCAAAAAGCATCTGAAATCACATGTTTTCCCACAATGATTGTTTGGTTGTTTTTATACTTTGCAATTTCGTACCATTGTTATGCCGTGAATTTGGCGGTGTATCATCTCAAACCGCTGTGACTTTGATGAAATGGTGGTATATATAAAACATGTTTGTATATGCATATGCTTGGCCGCCATATGAGCTTTATATGAGACTGCCCAGATCTGGTTGCGTGTAAAGCCTCGTGTGAAAAGGCTAATAATAATGTAGTTTGTCATCTCAATCCAATTATAGATTAATTCACAATCGGTCAGATTGAGCAGGCCAGTGCAGATTAGTGGAGGGTCGGAGTATGAGAAATAATCCGGTCTTATTTCTAACGCTTTTTAGGGTAATTTGAACTAGAGAAATGAGTACTGTGGCAATGGCGCATCATCTCTCTCACTATGATTTACAATAATTGGATGCATTTAAGTGCACTGACGCAGAATATCATCACGAGGTGAAATTTGGACTATTCCGTTTCACAAACCGAAGCCAGGTGATACGGAAAAACCCAGATTTTACCTAGTGATTACATTCTGCGAAAATGCATGGACGAAATGCATTCATTATTTGTTTTATAAAACTCACGTAGATCCTTGTCATTTGAAGATGTTTTCACATTCAACACAAAAACGATACGGAAACCCCCACCCCCACACACTTTAACCTGTGACCCCCCCCCCCCCTTCTAAACAAGATGGATAACCAACCTCGTCCGCTATGAAATTACATTGTCTCGTTTGACGCAGCAAAACCTCCGAAGCATCCAATAGTTATCCTAGGAACCCTATTTTGAAATTTTGAAGCATCGCGTCAGCATAGAAGGCAAAACAAACGGATGACACGTGACGCAATCCGAGTAACATTATAAACACTCGGAGCTAGACCCGTTGAACCTTGTGTGATTACATTCACGCCGTTAAGTACAACATCAATACCAAGGGGATGGGGAACATGTACAGTACATGGGAAATTAAATTTCACATGTAGGGCCTACATTGCAAAAAACATCAACTGGCCGTACCTTGAAGCCAGTATCCACTTCTGCTGTGATATGCCGTAAGTACTGCCGCAGTTGAACCCTAGCCAACCCCACCTGTTAAAATAAAAAAAGAAAGAGAGAGAGAGAGAGAGAGGGGGGGGGGGGGGCAAAAAGACAGTTCAAATAGCTTACAGATTTTGAAAGAAAAGCAACTCCGAGGATCGTTCCTTGTCAAATAATCAAGTAAATACCTGCATTTTTCTGCAGAATGCTGATAGTTTATGAATATCCCTCATTCAAAGCCTAATCGTTTTTGGCATGCAGTGCGTTAATTTACCGTTCTTAAAGGTACCGTACCGGAATTTGTTCTTTTCATCCTCTATAGTTTTCAATAAACCGTCACAAGGCTCAACTCACGAGATCGGAAGGGTTGTTACAATGTAGGTCAAAATGTTGGACCAGGACATGTTTTAAAAACAACCCACCGGAACCAAAACGAGGAAAAACACTCAGGAATGTTTAGCATAATGAACTGAACAAACATTAAGTAAAGAATGTATCATGTGTCATGACGAAATGATGTATCACTTGCCAATAAATTTATTACTCCATTGATGCAGGACTTGTTTGTGTTTAATTTATTTTATTTTATAATTTATTTGTTATTTTATTAAAATGAGTGGCCTCGGGCCTGCGGTTATGTGTATATTTCAAGCCCTGCATTAAAATATCATCAGAAAAGGTGATCACGTTTGAGTGAAAACAACGAAGACCTATCGAAAATGACTGTCAGTGAATCTGAGCACGTTCAGGTCAGACTGATTATTTATGGCAGGTAACTGATGGGATTGTGTCTTCGATGATAGAAGCATGGAATCTGCCACATAGTCGGAGTATGTCTTTAGAAAGATAGTTGGCTGAAGGGCAATTGAAATTCCTTTGGGGAAAAATATGTCCTAATAATAATAATACAGGTAGAATAAAAGCAAATGGCAGCTCTACCTTTATACTTTTTCGAAGGACAAAATCCACGATGGGTCAGAACCAATTTCTTTTTTCATTTCATACTATAACTTTGTCACAAATTCCATTTTTTATTACTAACAAGATCTCCTATAATATCCCCGTCTCACTATAACGATCTCGGCAATCGAGATATAAAAAGCAAAGACGACTGTCTGGGTGCAGAAAATACAATTTCCTCGACTTGAACAGTAGTTCAACTCGGGCGACAATATGTGTTTATGCAAGGTTGATTTAAAACTATCATCCCCCCCCCTCCATTTTTACAAATTTTGTTAATTTTCTCTTAACTGATCATGCTGAAAAAAGTATAAACTTTGTTTTATGGTAACAGGAAATGTAAAACGCCATCAATTTGAATTTTCAAAGGTACAAAGGGTTTTTCTTAATTTATTTGACCAACCCACTCCAATTTTCAAATTCCAAACTGTCTTTTTGTGTAAGACCTTTTGTATTAGTTGAAAACCAAATTCAATTTCGCACAATTTTTCTTTGACCCCCAACTAACATTTACAAACAATTTGTACCCTTTAAACACCTTTTAAATATA
Source organism: Evasterias troschelii (assembly GCA_032357145.1). Taxonomy (NCBI): domain Eukaryota; kingdom Metazoa; phylum Echinodermata; class Asteroidea; order Forcipulatida; family Asteriidae; genus Evasterias; species Evasterias troschelii. The sequence goes on from JAUELU010000008.1 coordinate 9,525,075, forward strand.
AATGTTTACCAAGTTTAATAAGTGTTGGTATTCCTAATATACTATTTGCTTCATTATTGTTACGCAAAACGAAAAACAAATAATAACGCAGCGGAATTGTCCTGAAATCATTTTTCTGTAAAATCAATTTCTTGCTTGCAAAACTTAACATCCAGCCTAATGGTGCACTTTTACTTTATCAGGCGGTTTAAATTGAAACAAATTTCAATAAACGAGGAAACAATTTTAAGAATGATATTTGGTAGTTAATGATTGCCAGTGTAAATGACATTCTATTAACAAGATATCTGAAGATGGCGAGAAAGTGCATCTTTAGAACCCTGCCAATGAGGGCGCTAGCTATAAAGCTGGGAGGCGGTATTGAAGGATGTTGCCATGAATAGTTAGCTTACAAGGGTGAACCTCGTCAGGAATTGTTTATGAAAATTCGTCCTATTTAGTATTGAAGTTTCATCCTAACAACGATCGCAAAATCATAAAAGGCAAATACGCACCATAGCAAGTAGGATCGGCCCACTAAGACATGTATTTTACCCTGTCCCTCGCATGTTGATAACAAATGGGTATTGTGAAGTGTCCCTGTCTACCCTTAGTATGAGCTTCTAGTGATTTTCAGCAGAATATTCATTACATAAAAACTATTTGAAGGTGAACGACAAGATGGGCCGAACAGTGGTGGATTTTTGTTTTTCTTCAAATATAAGCCTACAGCTACTTACCAAAGCATGAACATTCCAAATATTGTATTAGTGGGTGAGCCCATCGCTGGCGTCTGAGCACCGGGTTCGAATCGACCAGTCCTTGGTTTCAACATTATCGTTGCTATTAAACCAGTGACTCCTCCAACCAGATGCACCGCCCCTGCCCCAGCAATATCAACCACACCCATGTTCTTCAACCAACCGGCGCAGTCCCACATCCAATGGGCTGGGAAGCAATACACCAAAGTATTGAGGAACGAAAAGAGAATGTAAGCCTCGAGTTTGGTTCGTTCTGCCATGGCCCCACTGACAATCGTCGTGGCTGTCGTCGCAAATGAGGCATGGAAGAAGAAATGAGAGAAGAGTTCCCCGAACTTATCGGGGTCGTTCTCGTCCACAAAGAATTCCCCAACAGCCACAAAGGGATTGTTCAACGCATGATCACTGCCTCGCTTATCAAAACTCAGACCGTACCCAAACATCCAGTACGATATTCCACCGAAGAGAACATCCACGGCGTTCTTGACCATGATGTTGACTTCGTTCTTCTGCGACACGCTGCCCGATTCTAGGAGCCCGAAGCCCGACTGCATCGTGAAGATGATGAAGGCACTGGTTAGAACCCACGTTGCATCGTCCCAGCGGGTCTGCATGTAAATTGGATCCCCATATGGCACATGGGTTGAGTTCTTGAGCGATGCAGGTAGCTCTTGAAAGGTCTTCCACACTGATGGATCTTGAGTGGTAACCGCCCGAGACCCATTGTAAAGGCAAGATACGGACATATCGGTTAAATTAAATCCTCCGTGATTTATTACAACCTGGATAAGAGAAAGAGAAAACAATCGGGTCACCTAACCACCACTACTACATGGTAAAGTACGATTGTTGTGTTGAATCACTGCTTACGAGTTCTGAGACCGTTTTATTCGCTGTTATTAATCAAAGTCCCATGACAAGTTTGAACAGGAAGAATTGCTAACCATTAACTCTCCTAATGACAAACACATACAAAATAATTCCCGTGCGAATCAGTCATGCATCATCCCGTGTTACAGTCTACTGCAAACTGATAGTGATACCGACGACTTCACCATGTCTGCCTGAAAATGCAAGACTCTCGAATAAAATACACTAACACCAAGATAGCCTCTACCATACAATGAGACTTACCAAATTGATTTATGATTGTTTGGCTGCACAGGACACTCCGCAATGTGGCAGCAACTGCGATTCCATTACTGTTGCATTTCAGTCCGGAGAGCACGTCTACCCTGATTTCGTTTTTGGTTGTGTCCAACGGCTATTGTGTGTTCAGCACGCAAAAAAAGCAGCGGTTTGGGGGGATTTTTAAAGACGAATTCATACAGCTGGAAACAGTAGTTGAGTATCAGGGCCCGGACAAAGGGCGTGCGTGATCCATGTTCAACCAAAACGAAAAGGGTAAATGGATTTATACAAATAACTGTAATGTTTTCAATTTAATTGAAGATCTTTCTTCTTCTCCTCTAATTTTTTTCCTTCTTCTTTCTTCTTCTAAAGCAATTCCATTAATGTACACATATAAAAACAAAATAATTCGCATTGAATTGAAACAGATACAGCTTGGAATGTTATTGCCGCCTCCGCGGCTGTTTTGTCATTTCGTCATGGTCATTTCGACACGCCGTTTGGTTTTGGCATTTTATTCGGTTAACATGGTAGTTGACCTCTTTCTCTATTGTTTCGGCGGGCTCGGCCAATGCATTCAATTATTTCATTTTGCTGACATCATGCTTCTTCAAGTTTGGTTTAAACATAATTATCATTCATTGAATGCTGTGTATTTCGAAACCTGTTCATTTTGAGAAAAACTTTACTTGAAATATTTCTGCTTGATGAAATATTGTAGCGTTTACGTAAGCGTAAAAGGGAAATGATAAAGAAAAATAACAGAGTCGCAATTATGGCTTGCATTGCATAATTATAAGTTAGCGTAAGTTATAATAATATGGCTTGTGCTGATTAAGCCATATTTTATGAGAGACAAAAGTCATAATTACGACTAAAGTTATAATAATGGGTTATAGGCCTAATCATAACTATTACCTCTTCTGAGTCCTAATTATGATCAAGTCTCTTTAAAGTCACCCGCTTACCGAAAGATACATATTTGTAATTTATTTAACATACAAACTTTTGCATTTGCCACGGACAGTGCATAAAATACATGCAGAGCGGTTTGTACATCGCTGATGGACTTGAGATAATGTCGCGGACAACAATTTTTAGTTATACCAATATTCATTGGCGGATTTTTCTAAGCAATGAAAGCTTATAATTTACTGAAATCTATTGCGATAAAAAATAGTAATTAAACGTTGAGGTGAAATCGTTTTTTTTCAGGCTGTCAGCAATTATAGGCCTAACACAAATTCATTATGTGGGTCTGTGTAGCTGTTTTTAATGTATTTTTTTATAGGTTTATTAAATGAAATGCCACGTGCCTTGCTAGATAAAATGTATTCGTTTCTATGTGTTATATATAAGTCACCATTCCCTGGGCTTGTTCTAGAGGCTTCTAACGAAGCAATTTCAATTTCAGACGTTTTAAGGACCAAATACCTAATGTCAAACTGCAAAAAACAGAGCAGCCAGTGGCGGGAAATAACAGAATCCGGTATTTGATATACCCAATAAACACTCGAAGAGCGGGGACGGAATATCAAGTAGTGGTTGGGTCTCATCTCGGGGTTGCAGAAGTCTGGTAAACACTCCTGTCAATTTTCGCAGCATTTTAATCGCAATACAGAAGGACGTTCAATCTCCTTCTTTTTCAGCAGCATTTTTGCCCAGATTCGAAGTAAATATTTGCGGTTTTCATTTATGACATAGGCCTACGTCTTTCATTAACTTGTTTCCTTTCTGATTTTCATGTTTTTGTTGTAGTGCTTTGTAGCCGCTGGAAAGGCGCTATGCACTAAATAATAACTATAACTCTATAATGTTTAAAAACTCCTGTAGCCCGGGTCCCTGCGGGATAACCATTTTATTTCAATAATGGGTTTGTATCTCGGATTCTGCGTCAGTTCCAACAATTTATGGGCCATTTTGACACTAAAACATGCAAAGGTGATTTGTGCTTGCTACAGGTTTATGCATCTCTGCAAATTAACAGCCCGCTTCTTCGAACACTCAGCTGATGAGAGCTGTTCAACTTTGTTTAATATTTCCAAGAAAGTTGTCTGCCTATCGACCGTCCATCAAATAAATTTGAGTCAGGTAGGAAAGCTAACGCACAGGAATTTATTCGAATACTGTCAATACAAATATCCTTCATTTCAAAACGTATCCTGTTGGTGTGTATTGATCCATTAAAAATTGCATTTAAAAGTGTTTTGAATTCTCTGATCGAATTTTGACAGATGATGCTAATATAAAAAAAAACAACACCAAAACACAATAAGTTCTCACTAAATACATGCAATATATATGCGAAATCGATTGTACATGGCTGATGGACGTGTGCTAATCCCAACAGATTCATTTATTAGTTATTAATTAAATATAACTTATTCCTTGCGAGCATCAGTGATTATATTCACTTGTGAGGCATCATCCTTGGATTCATAATACTAGAATTACATCTTAATATTACTAAACATGATAATTGGCAGATTTTGTTCGTGAAATTTTCCTAATAACTTAAAAATCTAAAGAAAAAGCATTTAGAAATTAACTAAATGTTTAGTTTAAAATTGGCAAAAAGGTTGTCAATTATCTATTTCAATGGTGCTCGTAAATTGTTAATGAAGTAAAATGTCTTTGCACAAAAAATAAATAAAAATCCTAATGGCATTCATCAGTTAGACGAGGTAATAAAAACTGCAAAATTTTCACACATAGTTTGAAAAGATGCTGGTGCACTCTCACGTTAGTTTAGCCTTGTAATGAACGGAGCCAAAAAGGCTTTCCAATGATCATTGACTCAGATTGACTTAAAAATGCGTTCACTTAAATCCTACTTTTTTGCTTTTGTTTTTGTATTTATCCTTTTGCTTCCGCCTAATGCTGAAACTTTAAAAACTGCCCAAAGGGCAAAGTTTGAACAAAGCTCAAGGGTAAATAAAGTCCAGCATTTTCATGAAGTTTTAACCAAATAATGAGAACAAAAAACAGTATTTTCATCTATTTTTTGTTAATTATTGAAAAACCACAAGAGCAAGAAAACAATTTTAAACAAATTTTCACCAAATAATGAAAACAAAAAGCAATTAAGGAGTAGTAAATTAATTTTAATTTTGGGCAAAATTATAACGAATTTCAGAAGCGGCAAGTCTAAAATTTGCATCCGATTTTGGCTAATTATTGAACAAATCGCAACGCATAAATATTGGGGCCAAATGTTGAAAAATTCACGAAGAATTGCGGCATTTGTATCAAAACTGGATAAATTATTGAAAAAGTCGCAGCTTTTTTATCAATGTGGTAAGGTTGAACAAGTCACAAGGGGTAATTATACGGTAATTTATCAAGCTTGGGCCAAATATCGAGAAAAACATTAGGCGTAAGTCCAACAATCCCATCAAATGTTTATAGTTTCTCAATTGTCAATTGAGAAACAAACAAACAAACAACCCAACAACCCAACAAACAAACAAACAAACAAACAAACAAACACCCCAACAACCCAAAAACAAACAAACAAACGAAACTTAACAAAACTTGATAAGAATGCTGACCTCGCCCGATTTGACGAGTTTTACAATTTTTCTACTTTTGAACTGTCAATATTTGCCAAAATATAGCATAAATCCTTGGGTAGTTATTAGCTGCACCGTTTGTCCTTCGAAACGCCCCTAGAGCATTTTAGTTACAAAGTTTTAGAAAAAGGACACCGACGACATTTGATGGTTCTTTCCTTCTGAAAGCTTAAAATACAAACTAACTTCTAGGAGATTTTAAGGAAATCCAGTTTGAGAATATGTTTAAAAACGTTTGTGGCATCACCACAATAGCTAAGAGAACATGGTCGTGTCTGCTGTGCTTGCCCTCTTTGTCAGCTGTGACATTAAAAGTATCCATACCAAGTGACATGCCTGTATTATGAAGTAAACCAATTAGAAGCGCACGAACTGACCCAAACAAGCGCCCAATTTCAAAAAGCTGTTTTAGCAGAAACTATTACTTCAGAAAAAATCTCCAATAAAGCTAAATTGCTTGGAAACCAGCCAGGTGCAGTTTCAAAGGGCGTTTATTTTGCTATTTGCTACACAAGATTTGTCCAGGCTTGGCAAATGTTTGTGGTCAACCTTTGCATTTTACAATCAAGAAGTTTATGTACAGCAATCAGGGAGACATTTGGAGCTGCATTCAACATAACAGGAAAATGTTTCCATAATCAGGGAGGTTATCAAATGTGTTTATCAAAACATGGAAAGATTGGTTTACTTCTAAGAAATTTTCTGCAGAATGAGGGAGAGTTTGCAGCTCTGCTATTCTCATGAGAATCACCAATCAACAATATCTTTGCCGATGTATCGCTCGCCTTCCACTACAATCTCTTTCTTTCAATATTTTCCTGACAAAGTTGAAAGCCAAAGGCCAACATCGGTAATTGTCAAAGATCAGTATTTGCAGTTTATGTGACCCAACATATACATGAAATAACAAACCTGTGAAAATTTAAGCTACATGTAAATCGGTCATTGGAGTCACACGAAAATAGAGAGAAAAAACAAAAACTGTTTTCAATTTTAAATTTTGGATTCAGGAAATCAAAACTAAGTGTTTTACTCATTCTTTAAAAACTAAAGCTTTTCAGGCAAAAAGCCTTCAAAGGGTATTTTCCACCATGATCATTTTCAAACTATGTAAGTTTTTATGTGCAAATTTGTGAATATTTTAAGCTTCAATTTCATCAATTTTTATACATACCCTTTAACACGCTTTCTTTAAAATTGCTTTAGGTAAAAATGTATCTATGTTAGACATTCACTCAATACTTCATAAATGTTTTTGCATCAAAACTTTGAAAAATGAAGGTATTTTGGGGGTAAGCTGTAAAACTTTTGGATATAAAAATAAATACAAAATTTGTTTTGATGTAACGTTTCTCTTCTTTAGCTAGAAGCCCATCACATTCCTTATGACCCTTTTCTTTTGTATTGTTGATGAAATTTTTGCGCTTGGAGTTCTCTGTGAGTCTGGTGCCCTCTGTAGACCAGATCCCTCCAGGCTTTGACTCGCTTTAACAGTAGCGAGTGATTCATGCTGGTAGTGGTGAGACGTTTGAGATGAGGTGAGTGGTTTGGGCATTACAGGCTCTTGTTGTCTCTTTGGGATGTGGTAAGGAGCACTGTCCATCTATAGTCACATGTAGAATAACAATGTAAAGTAAGATTTTACGCTTGCTATAACATGAGAAATAAGAACAGAGAAGGTTTAGGGGCATCAGCAATGTGAATGAAAGTGTACCATGCATGATATGGTGCAGAGGGATCCAACCCCCCACACCTCCACCATTATGACGCTAGCAGAGTCTTTATCCACTGCTTTTGTTACATCGCAAAACTTGTTTATGCTTTTTGTTTTGTCACATTGAGCTCCATGGTTGTCATTAGCCTTTGAGAAAGACTGAAAGGGTCATAACAGCATGCCATTAACTATGTTACAAACTCCCAGATGTGAGGCATTAAGTTCCACAGGAGAAAATGAGTATTGAGTAACCTCACGGATGTTAGCACAAAACTAATAAAGAGAAATACAACCTTAATGCATAAAGCAATATGTGTATTCACAAGTGTGCAAAACTTGATCAACTGAGATACACTCTTCAACCAAAATGAGTAATGGACTTTGACCAAACTAAGTTATGACCTTTGACAAAACTGAGATATGACCTTTAACCAAACTGATATACGACATTTGACCAAACTTGATACCACCTCCTTACAGTACACACCTGATCTTGTGAATAGTCTCCATCATCATTGCCCTCCTCCTCAATGACATCCTTGTACCCATGCATCCATGTCTTGTACAGTAGCTGACTCTTGTCATCATGGTACTCCCTGGGGTAGATCCTCCAAGGTAATCCGTCCTCCTTCTTTTGGTTGTTGTCATCAAACAAACCTCTTCTCCATTTGAGAGGCATCATTTTACCATCGTCCAAGTGCTCCTTCAGCTTGCTAGCATCAGATGTCTTGACTCCACAAGACGGACATATTGGGTTGGAGTTTTGACTGTTCTGACAGTCTTTGGGTGAGCAGATCTCACAAGCTCTGTCTTGTTGTACAGGACTGGTCATGGAGTTGAACACTAAAAAAGGAAGACAAAAATTGAATTCAGATCATTTGCAAACACAAAAGTTTCCAAGTTTAACAAAATTCACTGAATTCATACCAACTGCACATAGGTTTCCAAGGTGAGCAACACATTTCTGACTGCAGACCAATTGCACTTACACAAGTTTATGAATGTAAGACAAAATGTTGACTGCAGACCAACTGCACACACAAATGTTGAGAATTGTTTTCACATTTCTATGGAAAAAGAGGAAATCAGCTGATATAGCTTAAGATGTGCATGCCTGAAGAACTATTATATGGTTAACATAAACACTTGGAAAATCATATAACTCTCTGACTTTTGCTAACTCACCATCAATGGTAGCTTCAACATCAGCTGGTTTAAAGCCAATTGATGTCTGCACTCTATTGGCCTTACTCCTTTGTTGAAAAAGCACACTTTCCATCCACTCTTTACAATTAGTCCACGAGTCCTTAGTAAGTTCAACTGACTGACAGCCTGGCCCAACAGATGCTGTCTTGTCTTTTTGGTCATCAGTTCTGTCATCCTGAGAGAATGTCTGGTAGAAAATATCTCCAGCCGCTGACAACTATTGCAAATATTTTGATGTATAAGAAACTAATGTTTAGTGGTTTAACCTATGACCTCCGGATCAACGTGCTGGCTTTACAAAATCAACTATCTAGCCTGAACTAGTTGACAATATCTTTGTTTGAGGGCTGCCAGTCAGAAGCCAAAAAAACGTTACTGTGTAGCCAGTGATCAAACCACAGGCAACGTTACAACCTGGGATGGGGCAGCCAGGGGATTACCTTAAGGCGATGCGACTATTTAGTTCAGATATCATACAATAAACCACAAGGAAAACTGACAGGGTAAACTTTTAAATGATTTGAGGGTATAACAAAGAATAATTGACTAAAGCGGGATTTGAAACAACGACCTCCAGATTAACTAGCCGGCGCTCTACCCACCAAGTTTTCTAGCCCTTTGTTAGTGGTCTTCCTTGTTTATATCTTTGGTTGGGGGGTGCTAGCCCTGGCGACCTTTCACTTTCGTAATACACTACAGTGACGTCCTGGAGATCAGGTACCATTTCTGGGGCGAAAATTTTAAAAGCTTCATAAGTCAAATCTTACCTGCAAGAAGCAACTAATTTCACAAGATTCACATTCCATGGCGGCATACACTTCACTGCAGTGGAATTTGGACGTCGTATATTCCTCACAATGTCGGACGTGCGTACGCCCACATTCATAAATTGCAGGATGCTTACGCGCATATCCTCACAGTGTCTGCCGTGCGTACGCGCTTATTCGTGTGTAAGTCGCAGTATGCATAAAGCGCATATCGTGCGTTGTGTTTGCATGTTCTTACGCTGTGCTGTCAAGATACTGTGACCAAAAAGTGCGATTTGAAT
>JAUELU010000008.1:9688298-9698702 GCA_032357145.1 Evasterias troschelii
AAATATCAGTATCATGTTACCGAAAAGCATATTATATGAATTCGGTAACATTTTGTCCGTGAATCGTCCGCAGCGTAGGGCCACCGGGGGATTGTTATTCTTATTATATGCCATTGTAACGAGGACTGGTGAACCGTTTGGGGAGCAAATCACATTAAAATAATTTAGCGCCCGCTGAAATCTGATGAACCCTTTGAGATCTTAAAAAAATATAACCGCGATCGTATACGGGTATTATTACAACCCCCATTAAAAAAAACTAAATAATAATAAAAACAATACCAAATGCATATGCGCTATTTCAGTATAATAAACTCCTCACTTCGGCTATTAGTACACTATAGTTCGACTATCCATGGAAATGCATGTTATTAATATAATTCAACAATTTAATAGACTCTTACTTTTCAAATAAAGGTAAACATTGTTTGGTGTTGGTGGTGGTGCTATTTTTGTCCTGGATATTGTTCAAATAAAGATGTTCATGCTTTTGTTCATTCTGCGATGCAATACTGTAGATAGAAAGCTTCTTTAATAATTGCCCCATATTTGTGATGCTTTGCCGGTTGTTGACATGTTTTTCAATCATAGTTCCCGGATCTCGTCGCCTCAACTTGTAACGTGCCGCCCTCTTGACTTTCTGCTGACCCCTAACTCTTCGGGTCTTTTCTTAAAGTGTATCCATCTATTGGGGCGTCTTTCACGAGGTGTCAAGTCGATGTAAATTTTCCACTTACGATTTTTACGAACATGTCTTGGACCATTGTGTTTTGATTTGATACTTGTTTGAATTTTTTTTTCTGGCTCAGCAAACACTAAATCTTTCAACTCTACGGCGTTCCCATCATGATGTTCATGGGGTTTGTGGCATGTCAAATCAAGATACGTCAATGGATTAGCTTAACTATAATTCCTCACAAAGTATGACAATTGCATTATGTAGTTATCCACTGTTAGTCAAGTAAAGATCTAATATAAACCAAATCTACCGATCATGAAACCCTTTTTCGTCATGTTTCTCCCTACATCATTTCTGGGCAAGGCAATTCTTTAGATCTGGAAATAATAAAACACTCTTTTCCTCTTCGTCACTTTGGGGGTGTGTGATTTGTAAAAGTTGGCTCTGTCTCTAATGTCAACACTACGGCGACCGAGCCTGATGGCGAGATGGTCCCCCACCGTACCAATGAGATTACTCCGTCGAAACCCTAGAGGTATACTTGATCTAATCAAATCTAACCAAAAAGGCACAGTGCTGGATCAATCTTTTTCACTCTTCGCTGCCAATTCTAAATGAACACCACTTCAGCAATTGTTGAATTTTGTGCAAATCTTCGAGATAGATTTATTGGAATTTTATTAATTGTATTTCCCTAGATTAAATTTATCGCACGTTTTCTTGCTCACCTTGGAACGTGGTTTGACAATCATTTTATGCACACACAAAATATCTCGCGTTAATCGGAAATGCATTTTATCTGGCCACTTGTCAACCAGTGCGCTGCCTGAATTAGTGTCTACGTAAACCCGCCTTTCAAAAACAGAAAGTAAAAAACCATCTCCCCTCCCCCTTAGTGAACAATGCTGACGATTTACACCGAAGACTACAATGCGGCAACTCTTAGTACGTCATTTCATTCTGTAAAAGCTTCAGCTAAAAATATGTAAAAATACGCACAAATAGTAATTTAACGCACATGGACAACATTGGTTATTGTCAACGACCTCAACCACACTTGGTGTGACCCAGTGTATACGTGAAACACCCGATAACAACTTGTGATACTAATGCACAATTGAAACGGGAAAAGGGTTAAAATAGCACAAACAAAAATGGTGAGGAAAAAAAACGTTACAAGCTTTCACTGTTTTCAAACATCCAATTGTGTTCACGCAAGATGAAAACTAACTGTCGTACTCATTTCTCAAAAACTATAGCACTTCAGGCAAAGATATTTCAAAGATATTGTTCATGCAAATAAGTATATCCTTTCAGCTACCATTGTTGCGCACACCCTTTAACAGAATATTTTAGCATTTAAAAGGTCAGAAACAGTCAACTTACCTAACTCTTTGCTCTAGTGTGATGTTCCATTCAAGTGGAGAATCCTTATCTTGAATCCATCAAGCCTGAATAACAAAAACAAAAAACAGGAAGAAGGACAGTTTTTATTGTGTATAGTTAGAAACAAAGACAATAACAAGTCAAAAACCCGGGCCAGTGAGATATAACAAATCGTCAAATAACTAATGAAAAAATTAAACTATAGCAAAAGATACGTTTTTAAAGGGACAATTCATAACAATCTATAAGGTAGATTAGATAAAGATTACAAACTATCACAGAAGACAAGGAGACAAAGAGATGTGTGAAAGCGACAATGGCAAAGTGCATCTTGACAACATAGCTGTTACTTTTCAGGAGGAAAACATACGAACGGTGGGTTCCAAAACCGAAAGCACACTTTGCAGTTAATATTTACTTCCGAAAAACTATCAGCAGTTTAATTAATAGTAAACCAGTGCAACAATTAAGTGTTTTTAAGAAGACTTCTATCATACGAAAGAAAATATCTCCGTGTCAATATAAATATTACAACAAAACACAGACTCTAGATAGTCCAATATAGTACATATATTTCAAGATTGAAAAATACATTACATGCAATACATCCTCTAGTTTTCATAGCCAATTAAAGTATACAAGAATATAATTATGTATATAAGTATATACCTGTTTTGTGTTGTTTTCTTGGTAAACCAACATTGTTTGTAGAAAAAATATATATATTTCTTTTTCTGGCATAAGGAGTCTTTATTTCAGAATACAAGGCGTGCTAAACTTGAAACCCAAAATCGCAATCCCTGTTTCCTCGTTGTTGCTGTCTTTTTGTTTTCTTTGTTTATTTGTTTGTTTCGGGGTTTTGTTTTGTCTTCAATTAAATTACAACTCAAAAAGTGACAGAATTATTATTATTTTTTTTTATTGACGATGCTATTACTAAGGCATTCCAAATAGTTACAAATGACTTCACTAAATCCTGCCCGTAACTAATGACGTAAATAATGACCAATGACGGTAAACTAAACGATGTGAACACTATTATACCCAATCGTGTATGCACAGGAAGAGTGCCATGGCAACAAGCATTTTTACGGGATAAGCATTACTCTTCATCAGTATGGAAGTGTATTATATAAGTAATGAATGTTTATGAGCGCAAAGGTAAAAACATTTTCACGAGTTGAAACATAGAATGTTACACTCAACGTGCAGAAGCGGGGTGGAATGGAACATTCCTTCTTTCAACGAATGCAAATGCTTTCTCCATCACAAATTGAACAACAATAACTTCTTGTCTTTAATAACATTCGAATATTAGGTTTGGCAATTTGATTTGAAAATGAGACTAGGCTAAAGAATAAACAAAGTATACAGGATTATATTATGGCATTCACTGCGAGGTCGTTTTGTGATGATTTGTATAACTATAAGGCTCGGCAAGTTTTAGAAAAAATAATAATTAAAATAATGAAGAGTAACAATGCACGGTATATGAGGTAGGCCATGAAATGTTTTAAATACCGGCATGACCTATACCATCCTCCAATTAAATCGCAAGGATTTACCCTGTATATCATTAATCGCCATAAACGAGAAGGTCCCTACATAACTTGTTTTTATAGAAACTTGCTTGGCTCTGACGCGTCCGTTGACATGGAGATATACTTGTGTAAGCTATTATATGCATCGATTGGATTGCATAAAACTAATAGATTATGCATTCATGAATTATGAAAAAAACTCTCCACCTCTACACATTATTGACAGCTTGAAGTTTGAAGGACTCCGATGCATTTAAAATACCCTGCCACAAGGGGTCCCGTGTGATTTGCACAGAGACTTCCGAGGATAGTTGTAATTCCTAATTTACAATGGTCGTATTAACGAGGCGATACTGTATTATACTAATAGGAGTCGAGGCTGCTCTTCACATGGTCTGTAAATACCTTTCTTGTTGGGGGACAAAACAAATTCTCCACGCAAACATTGAGTCGGATTATTTCGTGAAAAGGGGTTGGGGAGGGGTTGTCACATCAACAGACTGTGGAGGGATGCGTCAAGATAATTAGTGTCTCGGGAAAATGCCCGGTGAAGATTGGCCAGCATGACTGGGTCGGGGCAGCGTGACTGATTTTAGCCAGCGTGACCGGTTGGAGCCCATGTCCTTTCGGTCACAGAATGCATTTAGATATAATATCCACAAACCAACTTATTGCTAACATAATTTCTTGCTGGATACAAGATTGAGGTATCCCAAAGTGTGCTACGCAATATTTGTCCTGAAGTCTCCCAGATAGTCATCCAGTCACAAGTTGCCATTTGAAAATATTAATATTATACTAGCTAGTTTATTGAACTTTACGCTGGCAAAACAACTACAAGTCATTAAATAAGGTTTATTCCACAAAATAACCCTGACTTTGGAAATAATTAGTATGTATAATTTACAACATTTCTAACAAAAACACGCCAAGCCATTGAATGGCAATGAGGAACAGGTTGACCAGAACCTCTTCTGCAGGCCATCCTCACCACAAGAGATGATGATGATATCCCCGACCCGCTTACCACTTGTGCTTTCTGTACACTCAAGTGTAAAGATCATAGAAGCTTTGGATGCAGACATTATATCAATACTATGATTGATGATTATTTACTCGTGGTTAAATGCTGGCAAAGACAACCGGACAAACGCCACAATGTTTGTGCCTAACAATACTTCCCCCCCCCCCCAGCACTAACTGCTTACAAAATGCAACCCACATTCTCTGCAATGATCATCTATGCAAACTTGTACTTGACACGTACACAAAGAAAACGTGTCAGTTCAGTTAATCCTCTTAGAATAAATGTGACAATTTTAAAGTTGGTTTATGGAGAGTCGTAAAAGCCAACTATCATGTAATTCTCTTCCACGATCATACGTTTACTCCTAGATGGCACTTTCGATGTTTAATTTCAAAAGATGGGATATCACGTGTTTCCTTAAGCTGCTGTCATTTTAATCTTCATGATTTGTTCATTTTTATTTTTTATTTTTTTTAAAGGACATTTCGCGTCTTTTTACTGCGGGAGATTTATTTTTGATTTACAAGAAGAACGTCATCAATCGAATTGCAGTTTGACCGTCCCGAGGTAAATGAACGCGCGGTTACAGTCGGGAAGATTAACTCCAGGTTTAAAGACGAGGAGGAGAAACCCTCGAGGGTTGAGATGAGGTTTGGATATCAGTCAAACAACAGACTTTCACAGAGGGGAAGCTCTGTGATAAGCTCGGTTTGGCGACATAACAGGGGAAAACTAAGACCTGCTCAGAATGTAATTTGCTAGAAATTACTAATTATCACTAATACCGTGGCAATTAGCTTTGCAAAATATGAATATTGTCCCCAAACCAACACAGTTTTCATTTTAAAGCTATTAATAGGTAAATACTCCAAAAATAAATGACGAGTCAAAACTCACTCAGGTGAGAAGCACTGCAGCTATAGATATACACTGTTTTGAGAAAGGCTTTCCTTCGATTAGTTGATTAATGCACGGCCTTACAAAAAGATACTGAATAGATTTATGCATGAATCGTTTCTCAGATTTCTGAGGGTTGGTGTACGTTCGCGACTGCTAAGGTTAGATAATGTGGTTGGTACCCGCTGTCACCACGCTACACGTGGATGATTTCGACGTTCTTGTGAAATTACCGTGTGACTGTGAGTTGTTTGTTGTATTCAGCTGAAACGTTCACATATTATGACTGGAATTCGTTTGATTCAATTTATTTACTAGTTTGAATATATAGCAGGATAACGTTGACAAAATAACAACCAAGGCCCTTTCCTTAAAAAAAGCAAAAAACATAAAAACTTTCCTTAAAACTGTGTTTCAGTATGGTCTTCCCAATGATCTTATTTAACACAAACCTTTTTCCTGTTCAAGTCCAGTAGGTTTTCAAGACACAAACCCTCGAACTAACAACAATATGGTCGTTACAGTTGTTTTATTCTCACGGAAAAGATACAGTCTCCCTGTATAACAATATTGCAACTTGCGATTGCCAGTTGAAGTTCGCGACGAAGTATTGATCAAGTGTCGTGTATTTAAAAAGCTGATTGAGAAAGATCTCATTTCGATCGACCTTGTATAATAACGTCTCTTGAGAAGCAAGATGATTGCATCATGGAAAACGTTTAATAAGTGGCAACAAGTTAAAATCACTGCTGAGTGAAGCAGTAATTGTCAACTTAAAGGTCATTGATTTTTGAGATTGCTAATGGTAGTTAGTATTAGTTAGTTACGGTAAATGGCAGGTTAAGGCTATTAAAACATTACGCCATAACAAGTTTAGATCATTACTTCAAGAAGGTGATTAAAATGTTAAAAGATTATTGACAAATTTAGTATTAGTTACTGATAAGTAACTTAAGGCGACATCACTGGTCAGCAGCCATGTGTCACTGGGCGTCTAAGAGCTTTACGCCGATCGATCTTAGCTTCCAGCAGGCACAATTAGTCAGGCATTTCGTTTCTACTGTTCCTTTACACGCAGAGTGAACACCTTTCATGCAGGCTATTATGGAAGTCACGGTCCTTTGATAGGCATTGACAAAACGGATCACAAATTGCCACACGTCTTTATATAGAGGAGAAGGTAAGGGGCTTTGCCAGGGAATCACGTCAAATTTCCGATTGACTTCTCGCATTCAAAAGTCTTCTTCTGGCGTCTTATCCTCATTATCTCGCGAGATGTATACAAGTCTGCGTAACTCTCGGGGGGGGGGGGGGGGGGGGGTTAAACAAACAACACAACCCCCCCCCCAACGAAGCCACACAACCCCACCCCGAATCGATGAAGAGAGTCCTTCTAGTGTTCGAAAAGAGAGGGTTGAAAGCACTTCTTGAAACGACTGCTCTTTTCCCCCTTCTTCTGTGTTGCTTTTCTTTGATCTCTGCTATTTTTGGTGCAATGCTTATCATCTCAAAATAGATGGCCCGGTCAATTTGGGGCATGAATGTTTTACTTGTCTCGATAGTATTCTCGAAGCTCAGCTTGGATATCCCAAATAAATAGTGATTTGGAAGTTTCTATTTGTTCCTAGCTCAATGACAAATACTGTTGTTTACTGCTTCCGTGTCCTTTAAGATATTACAGCTGAAGTCGTGGTAATTCCAGTTTTGGAATAACTGAACAAATCTGTTCCACAGGCATTTCTGAGCTTAGGACAAGGATGAAATTTACTTGAATTATCAGTCTTGGATTGAGTGTTAGTGAATAACTTTTCTTTCTTGAAGATCATCAAAGTTCAATAATATGTTATTGTTTAAACATCAACATAATGAAATTCAAGAAACTGTTGAAGAATGAACTGTTCAGAGCTCATTAGTTTGTTTGTTGTTGTTTTGGGGTTTTTTCCAGTGCCTTGATCGAGTGTCTCTGATATTATGTGCGCTTTGTAATAACTCTGTAATGTTATTATTTTTTATTAAAAACTGATTATCTAAAAAGGTAACTTCAAATAACTTCAAACTTTCATTAAATCCTTGCTCTGCCTGCAGTATGGATAATGAAGTAAACTGTGTGCAAATAGGCCTTACAGTTATATATAACTCCAAACACTCTATTATTCAAAACAGAAAACAACAAACAACGTGCCAAACAAAAACAGTTATTTCAAACCATTCTGAATGACAGTATTACCTTCGCACAAAATGATAAAACCGATAAGAGAATCAGAAAAGAAATAAACAAGACAATACAAATTGAAGTAGAAATGATATGGTGAACCGGTGAAAGCTTTTATTTAGATACCGGTAGTCCAAACATATAAAGCCTATAATCCTGCCTTCACAATGCTAATATCAAATATATCGGGTAAAATTGTGTACAAGCGTACAAAGTCTAAGCCTTGAGCAAACATAACTGCATCTTATAAAAGGTTTGCTGTCCGTAAAAGATGAAATCTACTGACTGGATACTTCAATACTGTTTTTTTTTTTTTTCGTAAGTATATTTCTACTAGGTGTTAATCATTAAGTTATTGTATTGAATTTCAAATATAAAGAATGAAAAATGTAATTTTGGCATCGTTTTCATCCTTTTAATTTTACTGTGGGAGAAGCGCAGACACATGTGAGTGTACATTTCAATATAAATTAACTTAGAGGGCATTCTTTCAACTGAGGATTTTTACGTTTTGTGTACGGCGCAGTGTATAAAGTGTAGACGCTAATTTGCAGCTTTTAACGAGAGCGATAACAATCAGTGGAAACTTGTTATCAAGAAAACAACCCCATTTGAGAAACACCGGAAAATCTGATGGTTACAACAATGAAGATAACAAATAAAAGATAAATACCTTTCTTTTTTTACAATTTTTTGTTTAAAACAATAAACAATCACCCCATCAGTAAACAAACAAACACCCAGACAAACAACAGCAAGAAAAACAACTACAACAACAACAACAACAACAACAACAACAACAACAACAACAACATCAACAACGATTACGGTGATTACAGCGACGACGACGACGACGAAGATAACAGCAAGAGCAGCAATATCAACCTCAACATCATCATCACCATCATCATCACCATCATCATCAACATCAACATCAACAGCAACAGCAACAGCAACAAGACGACAACGGCAACGGTAACGACAACAACCCAGAAGCAACGATACACCGTGTAAACTGATGCTGGCAAAGTTTCACAAAGTTTGCAGTTCCCGAGCTGCTTTCATATATTCGGCAGAGGGCGCTCTTTAGTTAAAAATAAATAAAAAAATACTGTTACGTCATGACCAAAACTCGTACGGGCGTTATACTTTGTGCTTCGTACCCACAATTACTTGTGTAACATTTGTTACGAGAGAAAACAGTATGACAAATCAAATTATATTACAGACACTCAGGTTAGAAATATACTATACTCAAATTACGTAAAGATGTGATCGAAATAATATAAATCTGCAAACACTCTTTATTTAGCTTTCTGAAATTACTTTTCAAAAAGTAATTATGTTCATCTTGAAGGAAGAGAAAGACCCAGAGAAACGTTCAACAAATCAACACGTAATTTGAGACGGGAAAGTTTCATGACCCTTACGGCCATGTACGTCACACTAAATCACCCATTCGTGATTAACTAACAGAGACCATGGCCATCGCAGCTGCCTTCTTCTTCCTTCGTCATTTTTCCAACAAAAGACTTTCTCCTGAAACTAGGTTTTTAAAATAAAAAAAAACACCACCAGTTGAAATGGAAAAAGTAATAATAATAACAGCAAAGTTAATTTAAAGAGGGTGTAAACATTTTTGTACATGATGTTTCACCAAATACAGAACCTTGGCTTTTTCATTAATTCTGGCGCAATATCTGTATAATTAGCTCATAACAGTTCATTTTAAATTCTCCCCTGTCCTTTTTCGTTTTGTTTCGTTGTCTTTGTTTTGGGGTTTTATGTATAGAGCTGTTCCCCACAGCCCTCGACTTATTTGAACAGCCTCGTTAATATACTCACAGCTTATGTCACTTGTTACATTGTTTTCAGTATCATTACCATGGGTCACGTTTACGCTCTGCTTGTATTGTACTAGGCTCTACTATTCATTTGTCCAAATAAATCTGCCTTTTCTTGTTGTGGAGTACGGAAATAATGTTACATTGAATTGAAAGCTGCCCCTATATATTGGTTCATTTGGCGTCTTGCCGGTCATACTACATTAAGGGCATCTGGGTAGACATTTGAAATGTTTCACAAATTTCGCGTGGACCCAAGCCACCACGTCACGTAAATGCAGAGCATTACACACCATTAACTCTACGTCACTGGTAGAAGAACCCAAAGATTTTCTAATTACCAGCGGCTTCGTGGTAGTGTCCAAAAACGGCTCGTAGTAAAGACTACAGGCTCAAAACAATACAGGTCAATTGATGATATCTTACTTGTTGATTGTGTTCATACGTCGAATTCAAGCATGTTCGTTTTCACTATTCTGTGCCTACTCGCAGATTGAATTTTAATGAAATTCTCTCTGAACATGTTGCACCTGCCGACAGGCTTGCTGACGCGAACGCAGTCGACGTCCTATGGACGTCGCTTTATTGAAATCGGATCAAGAATACATGCAAAATCTTGACTGAATAATCGAGCATCACACCCCGCGTAAGATGAATCGATTTTATTGGTCTGTGGTTCGCTCAGGTTTACAGATCCAGAATTGGAGGAACGTCTTCACGGCAGATTATGTTCACTGTTATCTGGTTAGTTATTATTATTTTGTGGGGGGGGGGGGGGGGGGGGGGGGGGGGGGGGGGGGGGCGGGGGGGGGGGGGGG
>JAUELU010000008.1:9767176-9777345 GCA_032357145.1 Evasterias troschelii
TTATAATCGTAGATGTTTTTCTGGAGTTTGGTCTTCTTTTCCTCCCTTCCAGTTATACAGAAGTTTAAGCCCCAGGCTCCCTGTGCAGTGAATAAAAGATTCGGTATGTCTCATCTTGACAAATACGGTTGGATCAAGCCGCATCCTGCCATCCTCCTTTATGCATCCCGCACAAAGCATCAGGTAGGTATTGATAATTTCTGTCCGTCTACAAACAAACAAGTATTAACGGAGTGCAGTGGATGATATGAATGGAGGTGATTAATCGAGACACAAACCCACCCTCAGTACATAACCCCTATTATACAGTTTTCTTTAATCTTGATAGTTCTCTCCCTGGAATGTTGCAATCCAGAGGCAAGATTTCTTTATAGTGGTCTCTCGCTTGCAATCCTTGTTGACCTTTTTCTTTTTTCTTCTTCCTCTTTTCATCAATCGACTGGTGGTGTGTTTTTTAAACCTCCTTGCTTGGAACTGGATTGTTGTTCCCCGGCGTGTTATCAGCTTGAGTTGGTTCACAATCTTATTAATATGCACTTATGCCCTGAGGGCGTCATTCATTCAATGTAACTTCTCTCATGCCCAAAGAAAAATCCATCCTCCCTTATTTTCTTCTTAACTTGAATAGTATAATGAGGTGGCCGTACACGTACAGGTAAACACAGCGCTCTTTCTGGATGTGCCTGCAAGGCTTAACAAGACAAACTCTCCACTTCTCACCTGATGATATAAAAAGAAACCCATCAGAAAGTGGTCTCTGTACCATCAAAGGAATCTATCATGTTGAAATTAAGAACATGCGGTGGGTAGGAGCTGATGCATTTAATTATATACAAGACGGGGTGTTTGTCTGTACTTACGGTCTGCCGTGAGAAAGGGGGGACAAAGGCACCAGGGTGAACCATTCTTGAAGCACGGAAACTATTAGCCAAACAACACTCTTTATACCACTTTATCCCCCTCCGTATTGGTTTGCAGATTAAAGATCGGCACAGGCCCTCATTCCCGATAAAAGGACCACTTTCATTTGCAACATGTAACCACCTCCTAACTATACAGAAAACTGAAGTGGCAACTCTTGCAACAAACGACAAACACACATTTATCCAGTGGCTATAAAAGGCGATCCGCCAGCCCACCCGGTATTTTTTCTGTTTTCTTTTTTTTTTCTTATTGACGGGGATTTTAGATGAATAAGCAGGTGGCTGTCAGATTCTGTTCTCATCAACTGTGATAACATCCTCTCATTCAAGGGTTTTCTTTCCCCCTTTTTTTTTTTTTTTTTTTTTTTTTTTGGAAATATAAAAGCCGACACACTTGCGATCTCGAGGTGGGTTTTTCCGAGCTAGCGGAAGACGTCAACTTTGTCCTGCACCGCCTTGAGTGGATGGGTGGATGAGGTGACGCAAGTTAAACGGGAGGCGGTATGTTATTGCTAGGAGGTCACCTTGTTTGTCTGCAGAAAACAACCTGTTTTTATAGTGTGAATACACAGGTGTACCGGTATATACGCTGTGGACACGTGGACATATTATACAACAATGGAAACTAAACTAAAAGTTTCAATCAATGAATACTGAGGTTGATAACAATCAAATGAAATGATCCCCTCAGGCACTAATCGGCCCCCCACCCTTTTGTGTTAAATTTTAGAGTCAGAGCCAGTTTGTTGTACTCAAAACAAATGAATTTTTATCATTATTAATATCCAGATCCCCAAAAACTGATAGTCAATTATGAACTCTTCGAGCAGAATTTTGTGGGCTTATTTTATCGTTAATCATACCTTCTTTATATATATTTGGTTCAGATAAAACAAAAGGCTATAGTGTGCTAGACACCCAGCCCCAAGAACCCATTTTTCAAATCCAAAACACCGGCTATCAATATGAGTAGAATGGCGTGGACTTATGTTATTGTCACCCCCCCCCCCCCCGGGGGGGTAAAGACTTACTCAACGCTAGCAAAACAAAAATATTAATACTGAATTTCCTACATACAGATTAAGTATAATTTTCGGATACGATAATCTTTGCAAGCGCGTGCACATTAATTTATCACACGTGTGTGCACCACTGGGTCGCAAACTAGGCTTTCAAACGAAACTGAGTGGTTTGCACAACAAATTGTTTTGGCTGAGTAGTTGTTTTTCCCTGCAACTCAGTTTGCCACTTTGTTTCTGAAACTCTTAAACCATCTACATAACAACATAAATTAATTCAAAATTGTGAAAACAATGCAGGTCATCATACACAAAACACTACCTCCGTCCCTTTAAAAGGCAGATTTAATAGTGAAGAAAAAAAGGGTGATTCTTCGCTGAATTGAAGCTTGCTTATATTTATTAACCCCTTATACTCTTATTTCTAGTTTGTATTTCCGTGCGCCTTGAAGTCACATTGGAAGTTCTCACTCATCTCTATTCATTTTTTATTTGATCTATAATAATATACAGGTCAGGTAAGTACTTTGCAAGTGGGCATCTCTTATAGTTATAAGCACACGCAATTTACTTCCGCTCTACACGGACGGGCCGACCTTCAAAATATCTTCGCTTCCAAGTCACTGCGCCGAGGACTAAAAGGTGTAAATTGTACTCTTGTTATAACCGAGTGTAAATACAACAGCTCGTAAGTATGAATCTATCTTTGAGTTTTCAATTATGGATTGCTGTTAATGAGTCGCCTTCTCTTATTATTGATGGCATTATAACTCTTTCATGTCTTGTCATTACACATGATATTACACGAAGAGCATCCATCGCGGGTTGATTTTTTTTTCTTCTTTCTTCTTCTTATTTCTTTTCTTTTGGGTCACATTATTCCGTGTCATGAGACCGCAGTTAATTAAGGGCACGACACGACCAGCAGATCAATACACTGCTAATTGGATAACACCACATTCTATCAAAACAATTGAAATGATGTTCTAGTCATTGAGGATTACTATGTATTGGCATCGTGCCAGTTTTTGATATCACTGTTTCCTTTTTTTCTCTGTGACTTGGTGGTGGGGGGGGGGGGGGGGGTTTAACAAACAATGTACGGAAAATTTCAAACGATACGAGCGAGATAGTCGGGGGGTTTTTTATCGAATTTTCACGGGAAACTGACATAACTCATTACATATCCCTGAACAGTACAATTGCAACAGTACTTTGTTTAACCAATGTGTCAGCAATTGCTCTAGAAATTCAAATATTGTAATTTTTTTATATATTCATTTCAGTAGCCTATTGTATTATACAGGATTGGTACAAAACATCGTTGTTTGAGTCTGAAAGCTTACTGATTATGAAGTTAATATTATGAAATAATTTTTTCTGTGAGATATTTCCCACTGAAATAAAGTCCTACTCCACAAACCTGTATCTGAAAACCTCAAACAAAAACTGCAACAGCCGGATACGATTATTACAACCCAAAATAAGGCCAATATACAGGCTGAAAACAGTTCATGTTTTTTTAACTATTTTCTCCCGACTCACACACATAGTAGGCCTATTACACCAAAATTTTCACATGTTTGTTATTTTTATGTATAAAACACTGTCTGCGATTATTTAATTAGCTTTCCCATACACCTGTAATACTAGACGTTATAAAATCGTTCACATTATCTCAAATGTTTAAAATCCAATGTAGGCCTAATAGTTCCTTTGTTTTGGGGGTTTTTGTTTATATTAATAACTATTATTATCCGGATCCCAAAAACTGATAGTCAATTATGAAGTTTTCGAGCAGAATTTTGTGGGCTTATTTTATCGTTAATCATACCTTCTGTATATACATTTTTTTTTCAGATAAAATAGATTGTTATTCTGATGTGTAAAACACTGTCTGCGATTATTTAATAAGCTTTCCCATAACACATGTGACGTTATAAAATCGTCCACATTTTCTCAAATGTTTAAAATCCAATGTCAAAGTCTCTTTGTTTTGGGGTTTTGTTTTTTTTTCTGGGGGAGGTCTTTTAAGACCTCCCCCACTTTAAAAAGTGTTCAGGTCAATGCTTTCTCATAAATGGGTTCTTTTCCGAGATGGCATCAAACATCAGCCATTAATTATCAAGACGATATCCATGCAAAATCAGAATGTGCTATTTCTTTAGTGTGTATTTTGTGTATACCAATCCCGCGTATAGCAGGTGTGTCTCATCAAGTGTGACTTTATATTATTAGTCAACTAAAAGTCACCAGTTATTTCCCATGGCAGGAGAAACCATCCATCAATTGGAGAAAACAAAAAACTATAGACAAACAAACCTTTGAATAAAAAAAAAACAATGCGTGGCTATACTGTCTGGACAGGACAGTGTTGTTAATCCAATTAACACTACTTAAGCCCTACACACAGCCTCTAAGAACACCAGAATCCAATACTACGTCTCTGCGCTGGGCGGTGGTGGCTAGTCAGCCAGCCCTGGCCAGATAACGAAACAAAAATCTAAAATAAAGAAGAAGATGAAGGCCCCAGGCTAAAAAATAATTTAAAAAAAATAATAATAATAATAATAATAATAATAATAATATAAACAAAATTAAAAAAAACCGTTGCTTGCAAAAGAGACACATGTCAGCGAGGATTAATTCATAAAATCAATCATTTCTGCAAAGCGGTAATTATTGTTGGTTTTTATGGGCAGGGTTCTCCGTTCAGTTATTTTATTGTTGAGCGTGGATGAATATTTTATGGCTTGCCTCTATAGTCTCCATCTGCTCAGACATTGAAGACTGCAACAATGATCGGGGATTAAATTACATTGATGCACTTGAAACACCGGTATTAAACAAATAGCATGTTTATTTAATTCTTTACAAATAGTTATTATCTTGTTTTTATGATGCTCAGTTTCTCTTTACGTCATTTTAATTCTCTGTAATTATCATCATTAATGGGACTTTTTTATTTGTATGCCCTGGACAATTTATTAATGGACTGAGGAATAAGTTTACCTCTTTTTAATTGGTAGTCAAGCACAGCTGAAGAATGAAAACGTGAATTACTGAGTTGAAAGCCCAACCATTATTTGTTTGTGTTTTGTGTTTGTCTTTGTTTGCAACTTTGATGTGAGCGGGGAAAATTTGACTAGAATTAGTTTTGAACTTGTGACCTCCGGATTGACGTGCCGGCGCTCTATAAATGTTTCGGTCCCCGTAATTTGTCAATAATTCATTTGTTCGGGGGAGGCCAATCGTCGGCACTTTTAACCCGCAGGCGAGGTCGCAGGTTCAAATCCCGTTCTAGTTACTTTTTCTTTGCCCACCCATCAACTTAGTCCTATATTGTATACAGACCGTCCACCGTGACACTTTAAACTGGGCACCAACCGAGGTATTAATATCTCAAATTTGACAGTTTTGGCAAAAAAACATTTTTTATTCTGAGAGCTCCAAGTTTATAAAAAGAACAAACATTTGTTGTGTAGCCTGGCCTTGATGAAAGCGCACCCTCAACCTAAATAAGAGTTAAATGAAGCATGCAACCCACTCTTATCATAAAAAATGACTTGTGGCATATTGGAGTGGGACCATATTTTATTAAACAACCGTTGTTTATTATCTGCATCAATAATTTGCAGGTTGAGTTTTTTTTTATACAGGGCTGGAATTTCATCCCCGAGAGGGCAAGGCCATTTTCAATTAGCTAAAGGCACTCTCCATTAGAAATTCTTAATAAAGTGTACATGAAACGTTTGATGGGGCACCGAGACCAAGACATGGGCAACATAGAACATGGGCTCCATGGAATCAGTATATTTCTCAGTCCGCATTACATACTTTGATCAGTTTGCCAACAGCGGGTAGTTTTATTCAGACTTGTTTCGTGCCGAGTCCGTTGGTGTTTACATTCATTTGAACGTATGGTAAGTAACTTGAATAAAAACCAAAATGTTTTTAGTGGAAAAGTTGACATCTGTAGACTGGATAAAGGTCAACACCCAGACAATGTCTTCATCTTTGTGATTCTCATCACTATCACAGACTCAGTTGTGTGGGGACATTTAACAAGAAATGCGGTCATTAGAGTGTGGGCTCGAATCCCGGTCGTGAACTTGTGAACTTTGGCATGGCACTTACTTATAGCCTATTAAGTGTTTACCGTCACCCGGGAGTAAATGGGTAGAAATTGTTGATGTGAATGATTAGCAAACCCGTGCGCCCATATTTTGGCTACCGGTACTGCACACTCCAAAGGAGTTGAGTTGAGTTTATTTCAGGAATGCATATAGTCCAAGGAACAGTTAGCAATAAAGTGTAAGGCGCTTTATTACAATGTTCAAAAGCCTCAACACTAATTCTTATTGGTAATGTTATTAAATATTTTCTTCTTATTATTATTATTATCACTATTATTAATTAGCTGTTTTTATAGTGAGACATATAAGGGAAATACTCGATGTAATTTGGCATACAGCCAGAGTATTTCATGAGAATAACATTTGGCTAAATAGGTCATTTGAAAAAATAATTAGTAGAATGACAAGCAATTTTCAAAACTGTCGAAATGGCTGCCATTTCTTGTTATTCTGACCTATATTTTTTCAAAGGGCAAATCTGCAAATCGATGTTTCTATTTATAGCCAGATATATTTCTCTTTGCATTATAGTCTGACTGTGTGCCAAATGTCATATACTTGTCTCATCAAAGGCACAATCCCATCACTACCTTTCGAGATATATTATTCAAAATTCAGAAACATATATCTCCGTGGAGGGCAAAAACATGAACAATGAAACATAAAATCATAAGCGAAAATGTTTACATTATATGGTAACAATGGTTATCAATAATTGCTCAAAGTTGTTAAACATTATTATTGAATGCCAAAGATTTGCCTCACTCAGTCTTCAAAAGGACTGCTCTCTGATGTTACCGGGTATTTTTATTGACAGATAATTACACAATATTTACCAGAAGTAGAAATTAACTATTTCATTTTCTGCCTGCCACCAGCTCTGCTGACGATCATGATGTCATAAAATATTACTACATTTTTGTATCATTCAATATTTTTTTTTTTTCTTTTGAGTCATAAATAAATTCAACCCCATTAAAAAATAATATTGGTTTGATGGATGGATAGTTAAAACATATCTTTTGTTCGGATGGTTTTGAACACAACTTTTTTAACGATTGCGTAAGGCATTGGCTTATCTTGATTTTGCAAAGTGTAACTGGACATTTAACAACTCAGTCTTGTTATCTGGTTGTTGTGAAATCGAATTAGCCTAAATGTATTCTTAAAATATCCACAGCAAACATGCCGAATTGTAATTCATTCGCAATCATTATTAATGGGATATAACCTTTTACAAAATCCTATACAATGCACCCTGCGTTTTTGGACTTAATAATAGACCCTCTTTCATTGGCCGCCATCGCTGAGGTCAAATAACGGAAATGTGCGCGCGCAATGCACCACGTTCAACTCTCAGCCAATCATCTTCGTTTCCCTCCTCAGAGTGTGCGTTTTGTAAGCTTGTGACATCATATGCAAGGGTCTATATTTATGCACGTGTACACATTACCGTAACGCGTTTACTGGTTGTAAAATTTAAGTTTATTGGCAAAGCAATCCTCGAGACTATAACAATGTTAACTTCCAAGAATGGAATATTTTAATATTTTTGAAGAAGTTCCCCCCCCCCCTCCCCCTGAATTCCGAAACCTACTCTGCGGTATAGTAGAATACACCAAAACAAGTTTTACTTTAAAGAATATTATTTGGTTTTACACCGATACCCGGTACTTTCCCAAGTTCTTTTAAAATCCAGACGTATTTTACTATCAGTGGGATACAAACCCAAGACCCTTGAAACTCTAGAGAAAACGTCTTACCGCAAGAACATCAATATGGACTGGTAGCTTGAGGCAGTTCGAATTCTATATTTTAGCAGCGGTTACTACAACAATTTATTATCAAATTTAACATCAATTAAACAGTTTTAAGAGGTTCAAAAACAAATAGCGCAGCAAATTAGATATCATCACCTTGACCGTACCCGAAATAGACATTGACACCTCACTAAGCAATACCTCAAAATACCTATATAATAATCATGTTGCTTTTAAACGTTATATTTCGTAAATGGTGCTATTTTTGATGTTGTATCAGCGACAACATGTAAGGGGGATTTTCACTATTTTTTCTCGTAACTCGATTGTGCTAATGTCTTCACAGGTTTGTTGTTTCATGTACAATTTTTGGTCCCATCAAGTGTGGATAGGACTGCTCGTTTTTGAGAATTACCAATGTGTACATGTGCTTTAATCTCTATTCTGGCGTTTTGTATAGTTGCATCATAGAGAAAGGTGGTCCTTTCTCTATGGATTGGTTGCATACAAAACGGTGGCCAATGATACTTGTGATACATACAAAATAATAATGCCGGATAATTTGCGCGCTAGAATGGCATAAAACACTGGCACAGGACTTTCGATTAGCTTCTAATACAACAATAAAATCAAACCACTTGAATACGTCTTCTTACGTTAAATATATAGGCCTATATATTCAAGTTAAGTACTTTTGTGTGAGACTACATTTGGTTACTTGTTTTGTAAATACAAAGTCACCAAACATGACTTGAGAACTCAGAAACATAATTTAAAATGATAACAATGAGGGACAATTTATTGAGTCAGTTTGGTTATCTTTCAAAAAAAAACAGGGTGAAATTTTTAACTTACCACGTTTCTGCATGAATGAAAACAGCTCATCCAGAAAGTCTTTTCTTTTGGGATCATCAGATAGCTCGTACAACTGGAATAAAAAAATTAACCCGACACTAAGTATTATTTAATGTCTGGTACTGAGATGAAGTGATCATAAACAGTGCATTGAGGTTGCATATGAAGAGTAAGACACCCGTGTGGAGAAGATGATGATGAAAGAAGCATGTTTTAGATGCGACAGAAGAGCTTTCATAACACTGTGAAAACTCACCTATTCAGACAGCGGCATATAGCGAGAACTTTGTTCAAGGAGAAGTGAGAGATGGTTTTACCACGAAGAAGAAAGGGATTTTGGTATACGCACCCATAAAGCACAGCTGCGTTGCTGTGGTAAATCGTATGCCACCTATATTTATTTGTTAATAAAGCATACAAGTATAAGTGCACGATGTGGAGAGAAAAAATACTATTTCACCGTTGGTAATCACCAGTGGTACAGAGGGGGAAGCAAGCCCCCTCCCCAAACATAAGCCTTGATCCCCATCCCTCCAAAATAAGGTCTTTGCCCCCGGTTCCAAAACCACCCTCCACCCCAAATGAACATTTCTGGTTGCGCCACTAGGGTTCGTGTATACCACTCCCAACCTCGCTCCCGGGGTTAAGAAGCACTACCAACCCTGCTCGCCAAACTACCTTACTCTTAGTCTTAAGCTGTCATTCTCACAACTACGTAATAGACCAAGGACGTAAGATTGTATTCCAGCCTCTTTGTTCTAACAATATGCGCGTAATAAATAGCGAGAAAGCCGTGGGAGTAGACATTTATCATTGTGCGTTCAACTTGTTTTTCTATGAGCTATCAAGAAAAACATGCCACCCAAACCAAGGCAGGAGAGGGACAAACAGTCATGTCCCTTGTTGGTTTAATAAATTAAAAAACAAAACAAAAATCCCTAATTACGGTTGAATAACAAAGTTTTAAAGTCGTACATTACTTGGAAATCCTCGTCATGTCCTAATGAGAGCATTGACTGAGCGTCCATTCAACCTGATACCGTCCAATGTGTGGATATTACATTTGATCAAAATTTAATTTGTCACAAACAGGCAGAGCTAATTAGCGCCATTTGACAACTGTGATCTTGTTAATTAATAGCGATTCAGGGACAATTAATAGCGCAAGGGCATTCACCTTATCATCAGTTCTCTCATTATGGGATAGTGTGTACATGCAGAGGTGAGGACACTGGCCATTCTAAAGACTAGTTCCTGTTACGTGCATTGCTTCAAGTATCAGAAGACCCCCCCCCCCCCTTTGTTTGTGGTGTCCCCGTTTTGAACATTTTTAAATCAATGATGGAATAATAATTCTACATTTATTTAGCAAATATTGATACAATTACAATCAACGAAGATCGAGATTTAGTCAATATTTCCCCGTTTTACAAAATCATGTATTAGTATAAACTATAATGTTACAAATGGTGCATC
>JAUELU010000008.1:9887788-9898044 GCA_032357145.1 Evasterias troschelii
TGAAACATATCTAACCAACTGGACCGACAAACTTACAAAGATAAAACAGCTAGGATAAAGCCTTTGGAAAATTAACACATATCAATACCTAACAATTGAGCAAATTTTTACTAGTCCAACCAATCATCAACATGCAAACTTTGTGGTCAAGCAGTCCAGATATTTGCTCAAGTGTCTGAGTGGTCCTGGGTTCTGTTCCCACCAAGGGTGATCCTTATAAACACTGGATATTGTGTTATATGTCAAGGATTGTACAAAAATAATCATATTTACATTAACTGAAAGCAGTGAAAATGAATTCAGAATTGCACATTTCATACATGTATTTAATTTTGGCACCCTCGAACAAAGGTATTTACAAAATGGGGAGAACATCAACATAGGGCTAGATAGATCAGTTGGTGGAGCACCGGCACGTTAATCCAGAGGCTGTTGGTTCAAATCCCGCTCTTGTCAATTTGTCTTTGTTCAGTCCCAAATCAATTAAATTTTCCAATACAAACAGCAAATCAAACAGAAAAACTGTTTTATGCATTGAGTGTAACTTATACTTCCAACATCTCAAGCCTGAAAAAGTTCTAACCTTTGTTTGGAAGTGAATTCGATTACCCTCTCTCCACATATCAGTCTGGATAGTCTGCCCTGGTAGAACAGGCTTAGCAAAACGGCACTGAAATATCAAACAAGAGTTGAATACCAGACTTTAATTGTCCACAGATAACACCTGGATGAAGAGTAGCAGTTTATGGTTAAATGATGTCCAAGGACACTGTGACCAGCATTAATCAGATACAAACAGACAATTTAAAGTGAAATCTTTGTACACCATGCTGAAAATCAATATCAATATGGAACAAATTGAATAATAACAATTAGTCAGTAGTAAAAGAATAACGTAGTAATAGAATTGAGCATACTAGAGTTGATTTTGTTAACAAGGGAAAGTATACCTTTGGTTTTTGGAACTGTTTGATTGTTTTAAACCTATAAAAATGTAGATACATACACTAAAACTAACCTATGAAAATTTCATTACAAAAGGGGGTAGCGCTTTTGAGGTATTGTCAAAAATCATGAGCATTTATGTCCACGCAGGTAGAATAATCCGTGCTTGGAAATTCACAATCCGAGAAACGTATAAGTAACGCTTCTCAGATTCAAGTTTTGAAGATGATCAGAGACCATGCCGTGAAGGTAGTCAGAGAAGACTACTAGTTACTGAGTAAGAAAGCTGGTTCTTTTATGTTATTCCTATTGATAATTAGTTTTCTTTGTTTTCCATGAAGAAGGTATTCACAAACCTTAACTGCCTTGAACTTAGTAACATCATTATCAGCAAACTGCTTCAAAACATGTCGACATGAAAACCCAAAGGAACACAGTCCATGCAGGATGGGTTTGGAAAAACCTATCGAGTAGAAATAAATTCAAACAAAATAAAAACTATGTGTGTTTCACATCATGGAACAATTCAAATCAACTAAAAGTCAACACAGAGAACTTGTACACATGGTGTATAATAGTAGTAATAATGCTACCATTAGGAATGAAGTGCAGTGCCATATACAATGCTTCTCAGAGCTTTTAATAAAATGTTGGGTTCATAAGCAAATAAGAAAAACCCAGAAAAAAAGACAATTTGGCCGGGAAAAGTAGCATAAAGATTGAACCAGTATATGACAAAACACATCGAAATCTCAACACTGGTGTTAAATTTCTTTAAAATTAAGTTCTTATCTCATAAAAAGTTACCTGAATTAATTTACTTGCACTATCTTGATCATAATAAATCAAGCTATTTGAAGAGAATGATTTGAACTTACCACCCATAGCAGCAAAGGATGGATCAATATGAAGTGGGTTAGCATCTCCTGTCAGTCGGTAGAGGGCAGCTTGATCAATGGATGTAGTCTCCTTTATCGATGCATCGGGAGATCGAGAGGGTGGCTTGACAGTCAACTATGGAACAAACAGTTAGAATAGTCAGTACTTCGGATCAATGGTGGAAAAGGTAGCACACCATGGTATTTGTGATCCCTAAATAGAAATTAATAGAGGTACCACACACTACGTGATGATGAGTCTCTATCATGATAACACACAAGTTTTTTTGTTACCTTGGCTTTGTCAGATGATTTCCTTCCCCCGAAGCCACCAGCTCCTACAAGAAATATTGCTCCTTGACTAAGACACAGAAGTTCCTTGCTCTCGTTGTATGCTCTGGCTAGTAAACAGAACCATGCAAATAGATTATAACCATGGATGTGTTTTTGCCTAAATGGTGTTACCGCAAACCTTACTAGATTTTTAAAATGTCTAGATTACAGTCAGGGATGTGTTTTTGCCTACATAGAGTTACCGCAAACCTTACGAGATTTAAAAACAGTCTCATTGCTCTCAAATACAAAGTTGAGAAAAGAATATTTGAAGATCCCCTGATCTCCTGTTGCTTATTTTGATTGCCACGTTTAGTGTTTAGAAATTGGCCGAGACTACTACTTTTGCTAAGTTGAGAAAAGAATGCCTCAAAAACCATAGTAGTGTTCCTAATGAGGTACCAACCATCCTGCCACTGCAGCCACAGCTATAAGCCACAGCCAAAAGATCTTCACCGAGCTGCCACAATACTTCTTTGTTAGATATAATAACAATAACAAATACTGACTCTCACTGTAACGAGAGCTCAGACTATCTTGCCCATCCAGCCTCAGTTTGGTAACATTGTTTCTAATGGCAAGTAAATAATTAATTTGTGGGATTTGAGGCATTGCATGGTGAGGTATCAGTGTGTAATCTTGTGATAACACCATGTGTACATCTACTTTGCAGTGTAGATTTTGTTCTTTGAGAACTAGTCTTGCAACTTTATTTTACTGCAGCGGAGTAGATTTTGGAATTTGAGAGACTACTTGTTATTAACTTCACTGCTGCGGAGTGAGTTCTTAAAAGGTTGTACTAACAATCAGCTTACTTTCAGTCAGTATTACAGCACCAGAGCCCTTATCTACAATATCAGCAATCTGTGACTCGGTAGTCAGGGTACCGGATGTAGGCAGTGGCTTGAATACTTCTAAGTATTGCTCCCCATGAAGAATCTGTTGATGAATTAACATTGGCCTTCATCAAAAAGGAACTATTGTCATGTTCCTGGTGTGTAATAACACTAATAAATACCAGCAGAGTGTGGGTTCGAATCCCGGTCATGACACTTGTGCCCTTGAGCAAGGCACTTTAACATAATTACTTCATAAAAAGTTGGGTAGGTAGTACATTCTGCTCTACCAGCCAGGCCCCTAGTGGATTATACCCATGCCTAGATCCTTACGGACTGTGAAGGGGGTAACCCTGTTTCAGCCCCGGGAGTAGTTGGTATTCTGCTCTACCAGCCAGACTTCTAGTGTAATCTTTCAAGAGGTAATCTTTCAACCTAAAACTTGAATCTGATAAAGACTTCAGGCATGAAGCCTTTCTAAGTCAACTGGAAGCACTTAATTCTATGCAACAAAGGTGTTTTTTTTAAAATTATTTTCTTGCAACTTCAATGACATAATTTGATAGGTTTGTTATTTTATGCACATGATGTGATACACCAAGTGAGGATACTGGTCTTTGACAATTAACAAAAGTATCCCCTGGCTTTAAAAAGTATATTATATTGCTAGGAAAGTGAAACTCAGCCATAAAATATAGGAAAGAAAAATAAATTTTATAAATCAACTAAGAAAACCTGAGAATAAGACTTGACCCCAGTTTCCAGTTACTTTTAAACAATTAAGAACTTTGCCCAACTGATGTTTGTTATTCAATGTTAATTTTAACAAATATTTGTAATCATATCAATACTGAAACTGTATTTCTAACAAATTGCATGGCATTTTTATCATCAAGAATTTTGTATAAACAGAATTTTACAAGAAGGTTTGATTTCATAGAAAAAATATAGTCTTTGTTCGAGTTATTTCTTCGTTTTCGATATGTGCACAGTCCATTGCAACAATATATATTACTATTATTACTGACCTTTGTAATGTCAATATCTCTTAAACCAGGTATTCCACCCATGAATAAGTTAGACATTCCTTTCTGTCCAAGAAGAACAGCAAAGGAAGGAAGAGTGGAGAATTCTTCATTCAGTTCAAACAAGAACTTGAGATGATCTGGTTGTGATGTAGAGGCACCAACTGAAACCAAAGTCAAAAAAACATTCCTCATCATAACCAAAGCCATCAGAGGAAATTAATTGGGATATAGCGCTATTATTAATAAAGGTAAGCATCATGTCATGAGTCATTGTTTGGGGATTTAGTCCTTTTGATGTGTGGGATTTGAGGCATTGCATGGTGAGGTATCAGTGTATATTTGGTTGTGAACAATTTTCACACCCAGTTTAAAATTTCTTGCAAATTTGGACACCCTTTTACCAAATCCTGGCTAAAACCTTGTGCAGTACTCAGTTACAAACCGAGTGTTGATTGTACATGATACAGTATACATGG
This sequence comes from Evasterias troschelii, assembly GCA_032357145.1. Lineage (NCBI taxonomy): Eukaryota > Metazoa > Echinodermata > Asteroidea > Forcipulatida > Asteriidae > Evasterias > Evasterias troschelii. Next base: position 9,892,285 of record JAUELU010000008.1, read on the forward strand.
TATAGATAGGTTGCAATATGACGTAAATCGGCCATCTTTACAGGCAATTTGGAACACACAGTCATGCGTTACACGTGAGAACGGCGTGCAGCACGCCCACATTTTACAAAACTCATTGCATGATTGGTTAGTGAACGACGCGGCTGCGTTAGTAATTTGAGCGCCTGACGCGCCTGCAAGCCAAAATGCGATTTGCCCGTAAAGATGGCATCTACTGGGAACTATCTAGGCATTAAATGGTTCATGGAAACTCCAATACACTTACCTCCTAAGGCATACAGTATTACATCATTGGGTGTGTAGGAGATCTGTGTAGTTGGAAACTTCTGTCCAATGGCCAGACTCTATAGATAAGAAACAGTTCACAGTCAGTACTAGTAATAACAGTACTCAGTACCGATCATTGTACCTTGACTTGCTTTTGATGGAGGATGCACAATATATGTATGTTGTTTTGAACTTGTGGTAACATGGGTGTTGTGTATAATATAAAATGTAGGTGACAAACTACACTATAACGACATTTTGAGGAATCAAACATTCAATCATCCAATCAATATATCAACCTATCAATCAATAAATTAAATAAACTAATCAATCAACCATTCTTAAATTTGTAAAGTGTTGTCTCCTATTTTGAGGCACTCTGATAAGTGAATACCCCAAAATAAAAAATAAACTGAATAACTTGAGAAGAAACCACAGAACATGTGTGTTCAAAAAATGTAATCACTGTAATTTAACGTACCGGATTGAATCCTTCTTCTTCTGCTGAGGTCGTTGACCTTGTAATATCACGTTTGGTTTTCTGGTTTTTAGCATTTTCAAATGATTGCATAGTAAACATTGTAGAATCTGTTTATCAGAAAGAAACAAGTGGAACAAGAATCTGCCAGACATCAGTCAGATAATAAAAGTCTTGTTGATATGTCTAAGTTTAAACTGTACGCATCTAAGAAAATCCTGGTGTAGTCAAGATGGCTGGATACGGTAACATAACAAACATTGAGGTAAGAAAAGATAAGATGCTATGTATATGTATGGTGCAGGATGCAAGAGCTAAGTAGGTTTCTAGATAAAGCATCCATGTTCTAAGAGGAAACACGTTTAAGACACTGAAGACAGAGAAGGGTCTCAAAGTTTCAAACAAGAGGCTAGGGTTAGTCTTAAAAGAATGCTGCACTGCCACAAACCTCTGCACAAGATTATTGATAATGTTTCAGAGGTTTTTTTTGGGGGGGGGATAGGGGTTTGGGGGAGATTTCAAAATCAGAAATCACAAAATAAATATGTCTGTTAATCAGATTTTCAAAACTTAATTTCAATAATAAGACGAGAGTTGTCCCAAAAAATATATCTTACATATGTACAAAGGTTTGATTGATTTGAGAGAAAATAAACAAAGATAAATTGAACACGCTCATAAAATAGCACTCAAGAATAATTACTATTAATATTTACAGAATAAACAGCAAAATATGCACAACTCAAAAAAAAGAAAGTGCAAATTTTTAAAAAGTCTTTTAAAAAATGAGAAAGCTAGATAAATGTATATTTACAGCTTAAAAATAAAAGACTTAAAGGGTGTGTACAACATTGGTAAGAATGAAAATATAAACATTCACAGATTTGCACATAACTTACAAGGTATAATGATGGTCATGGTGGAAAACTTCCCTTGAAATAGTTTTGCTTGAAATGCCATAGTTTTTTGGAAATGAGTAAAATAACAGTATTTATCCTGCAGGATAAATTCTGATTTTTGAAAAAAAGTTAAAACACATAAGGGGGTTTTTCACTGTTTTCTCATGACTCCGAAGACCGATTTAGCTTAAACTTTCACAGGTTTGTTATTTTATGTATATGTTGGGTCACATCAAGTTTGGATACAGGTCTTTGGCAATTACCAATGTTGTACACACCCTTTAAAGGACAAACAGGTTTTAGTTATCCCACAAACCCAAATAAATACAGACGTACCTCCAGCTGCTGTTGGATAGTAACAGGTACTCATGTCACCAACTGCTGACCAATTATCCCGAACTAAGAACAATAAACAACAAAGACTCAATTTAAACATTAATCCCTCTTACCCCTCTGCAAAGTATTCATTCAACACGGTGAGTAATCAATCCCAATAAATTTTAACTTTATTTTAGAAGTGAGAGAAAAGCTGAGAGAATTTCAAAGTAGTGTACAAATGTATTCTTCATTTTTAAATCCAGATGGCCAAAAAGTATAGAAATATTTGTATTTATAGTATTTATTATTTATCTGTTTCTTCTTCAAAGCTAACATTGTCTCAATTTAGCCATAGGCTACAAGTGCAATGTTTTTTAATAAGCCAGTGTTATAGTAATACAAAATAAAAACAAGATAAACCAAATGTCACATACAAATTATGCAAACAAGTCAAATTTATGACTCAGACTTACTAAAACACAAACTTAATTTAATATCATAAGTGTATAAAAACATTTTATCTCGCTAACTTGTGTTCATCTTTTAATACAAAACTTGATGTTAAATGATTTTGTTTGTTTGCAAATTGCAGACGTCTAGGACTGTACAACAAACCTTACTGTATGATTGCCCTTATACACCGTGGCATTTATAGTCCCAGTTTGAATTCCAAAGTACAAAAAACCAGACTATAATTCAATCCAGACTGAATTTAGATATTAGTTCCAATGAAGTTTTTAAAAAGTACCCAACGTGATAATTGTTGGTATAACTTGAGCCTAACAGATACAATCTAATGGGAAAGAGTTATCAATTGAATTTAGTGACACTCCCAAATCATTTACAGTGAATAAATAAAGCGCTTTTGACTCGTGCAAAAAGTGGCAGCAGTGATTTGACTATGCAGCGTACAGGTTTCACTCTACACCTGGCCTTACATATCTTCTGAAAAGTTAACATTTAATCTTTTCAGACTTACCTTGTTCTGGTGTGAGTTTGTCTGCTTCTGTTGCAAAAACTACTCCCTCTGCCCTCTGGACTTTGACTGTTGTAACAAACAAGTACATGGATCCTTATCAATAGACAGAGCAGCAGTGCTGTACAATTAGGACAAAACTGATTTATGTTGATTAGAACTAAAAATAGCCCTCCTAACTCTAATCTCAGGTAATGACCTCGTTATCTTTCATATGAAACTACAATCTACTAAAATGGCCAAACACCATAAAGCTGGTAAGAATATAACATTTTTACGCAGCAAAGGTTACCAGCCAAAATACAGGGTTGTGTCAAGATTTTTAACAGAGTTTTTAGAGTGTTGGGTGGACTAGTTTCCGGGTCTATTTTTGTTTTTTTGTTAAAATTTTCAGGTGACAGGTGAGCTATAAAAAACAAACATTAAATGCATTTTATTAAGGCCTTTCCCAGCAGAAAAAAATCTCTCAAATGGTACTAGCACTGTCTCTTATCTCAGACTGGCACTAGTACTGTATCTTATCTCAGACTGGTACTAACACCGTGTCTTATCTGAGACTGGCACTAGCACTGCATCTCTCAAACTGGTACTAGCACTGTCTCCATAAGACTAGTAGTAGCACTGCCTCTCTCAGACTGGTGTTAACACTGTCTCTTATATGAGACTGGCACTAGCACTGCATCTCTCAAACTGGTACTAGCACTGTCTCTTATCTCAGACTGGCACTAGTACTGTCTCTTATCTGAGACGGGTACTAGCCCTGCATCTCTCCGACTGGTACTAACACTGTCTCTTATATGAGACTGGCACTAGCACTGCATCTCTCAAACTGGTACTAGCACTGTCTCCATAAGACTAGTAGTAGCACTACCTCTCTCAGACTGGTACTAGCACTGTCTCTTGTCTCAGACTGGCACTAGTACTGTCTCTTATCTGAGACGGGTACTAGCACTGCATTTCTCAAACTGGTACTAGCACTGCCTCCATGAGACTAGAGTAGCACTGCCTCTCTCAGACTGGTACTAGCACTGCCACCACATGAGACTGGTACTAACACTGCATCTCTCAAACTGGTACTAGCACTGCCTCCATGAGACTAGTAGTACCATTGCCTCTCTCAGACTGGTACTAGCACTGCCACCACATGAGACTGGTACTAACACTGCATCTCTCAGACTGGTCGAAAGCAAATACAAAGTTGACTCGTTGAAACTGTAACATCATTGTTTCCAGCATTATTTTTAGATTAAAACTCTAGAACTTCTTGACCAATATGCCTTTGAAATACCTTGACCAACCCATCCAGCTCCACTTTCAAATATACCACCTGTCTCTTGGCAATCATCATGACAAAGGTAAAGGACCACCGGTGCTACTGCCTCTGCCTTCAGCAACTTGAATATCTCTGGAACACAAAACAAGTAAATATAGATGTATGTTTCACTAGCGAGCTGTCTAATCAATAATGAAATTGTTTCATCATGCTGCAATTATCATCTTTAGTGATAAGATACAACCAAGCAATAGTAAAAACAACACAACTTCAGCACATCAGCTATTAAGTTAGTATTGATACTGCACAGTGTAACAATGTAGTAATAGCAAAGGATAACAATCACTTAACAGTAACATCTACAAAGAAGTAACAGCGTTTTGAGGAATAAGAGATGAGGTCAACCTCAATGATACTTTAATACTTTAATGTCTTTTTCCTACGATGATCTGTTTCGACACAAAGTTTTGAGTTGCGATATTTTACAAAATGTTCCATTTAATTGTACATGTAAAGTAAGATTTTACAGCAAATTTAACACCACTTTCCCACTCAATTTTTACTAAAACCCTGCCCTGAAATGACTCTATTGACCTTTGACCTTACCTTCAGGAATGATATCTTCAGTGAGTCTGGACCCAGCAATGGGAGCAATAGTATTACAATGGATGTTATATTTGGTGCCCTCTATAGCCAGTGTGTTGCACAGCCCCACCAAACCCATCTTTGCTGTTAGGAAAGTAAACATTTAAAATACATTCAAAAGTTATATATTGTTAGTTAAAATAATTAGTAGTTGCTGAACAAGAACGGTAGGGTGATTTTTATAAAACATGGAAAGAAATGAACAAAAGAATGTTGGTTTACCTGACAACAAAATGTAGAATTGCGTCAAATGCGTCAATTGCGTCAAAACAAACATGGAACAAGTTACAACTTGATAAGAGATCAGGTAAGTTTGAATTACTAATACTTAGACTTGATAATTGTTGAGGGCCAAAGAATTAATCTTAACCTTTGTTTCCCCTGTAAATAAAGAAACTTTGTGCTCAAAACACATCAGTGTTACGTTAAAACAAAAATCAAACTCTTACCTGCACTGTAGTTTGCCTGACCAAAGTTGCCATACAACCCTGATGCTGATGAAGTCACAATGATGCGTCCATAGTTTTGTTTCTTCATGTGAGGCCAAGCTGCTCTGGTAATAAGGAAGGCACCACGGACATGCACTCTATGAATCAGATCTGGTGATTGGTCGCAGAGAAAAAAGGCAAGGGTTAACTTTGAAGGGATGGTGAATGGTCTGGTCAAGAACAGAGATAAATATAATCAGAGGGTGACTGGTCGGAGAGAAAGGCAAGGGTTAACTTTATTCTTTATTCATTATTAATTATTTATCGTCCAAACCAACAGCGAACAAACCGCAAAACAGAAACCGATTGGTTGGGGGTAGAGAACAGGTAACTTATAGAGATGGAGATTGGTCAGGGGCTCAGACCAGATAACTTATATGGATGGAGATTGGTCAGGGGCTCAGACCAGATAACTT
>JAUELU010000008.1:10032865-10044297 GCA_032357145.1 Evasterias troschelii
GACACAGCAGATCCAATTATTGGGAGTTTAGCAAATGACGCATGCAAGGTGCTATATAAACTCTTGACAATGTTCCCAAACATTATATTACAACCTGCCCTAAGCCTAACATAACACACAAATATCTCTAGACATTTATCCCCTCATGAACAGGAACTCTCCACACGGCCATGACGAGAGAAAGAGAGGAAAAGAAGAGAAGACAAAAATAATGCCACAATGGCTGAGAGAAAAAAAAGTTGGATGAAGAGTAAAGCAATTAAGTAGAGAGAGAGAGAGAGACGAGTAACCATCGCTAAGACTGATTCCGGAAGCAGTCATGTAGGGTGGTTCTCCTCTTTCTGGATTGGTTGAACTAACCACAGACAGCGTCATAAACATACACTGTAAAAGAAGACTTTCTGCTAGGGATCGAGTGTAGACAATCTCGCGGGGAGAAAGAGCAGTCAACTCTTGGCAGCCAATTAATGCTCCAACGACGACGACAAATAAATCAAACCACGCTCCTGGTTCAGGAAAACTAATATCATTGGATTGTTTAGCTATTTATGGCCGCAACTCTTTGGAAGTTTCATTGGTTGATTTGATGATTTTTGAGGGATGTTTGAATGATAGGATTATTTAGCAAACAGCTCAAATGAAATGGGAGGATTTTATTTCAGAAGAAGAAGAAGAAATAAATCATTTTTAGAATCAGAATCTCACAAAGAAAGGTTCAAAAACACACACTGACACATCCAGAAATTAAATCGCTATACCTAATTTTGACTGAGTGCAGGTGAACTATTGAAGAAAGTTATGCACCTGTTGCTGTGGTATAACAACATCTGCACTATACAAAGAACCCACCCATTCTTGTTTGAATGGTATACCTCACACTTTATTTTAGTTCTTTTCATAATAAGTAGACCTACCCACTGAAGGATCTATAAAATAAAAGGTTGAATAAAATAATCTGAATTGTTTTGATTCAGGATTATGGTATATCTGCAGGATGTTCAGAATGGAGCACTAATTGGTGATGGTTACCAGCTCCACAAGCAGGTGGTTTATGCAAGTAATATGGCTTGCCACATACCGGTACCACGCCAAATTGCCACAGGGCACATGGCTTGGTCCCGAAGTGCCACGGGGCTCATGGCTTGGTCCCGAAGTGCCACAGGACTCATGGCTTAGGCCCGAAGTGCCACAGGGCTCATGGCTTGGTCCCGAAGTGCCCCGGGGCACATTGCTTGGTCCTGAAGTGCCCCAGAGCACATTTGTTCTAAGTCAGTTGTTCCTTATCAATCTTTGATGTACTTGAATATCTGAGAGTCAGTTGAGGCATGGTCGAGGTAAGATCACATCATTGAGGAAAGTTATTATTGCATCAGATTCCTGCTTGTTTGTTTTAACAATTGTTAATTGCTTGTCAGATTGATGTAAATCTATGATTTGAAATATACTGACATCATTCAACTGATTATTGATCTAATTACAACATTATAGTTTTCAAATATAACAATGATATTTTGTACTATTCATTTTAGTCTATTTTATTACACATACAACAGTGCAAACACCACCTACAGAAGCCTATTACAGGGTGAATAAAAGTCTGAGGAAAGAAAAGTTCAGTTTCAGATGTGGGAAGAAAACCCCAAATGGGGTGAAAATGCATTCAATCAGGTATTGACTGAAAACCCAATCCATACACAAATGCCACATCCATTCCACCATACTAAAACATAGGTGCTGTTTACAAAGCCTTGAAATAAAGGAATTTCTAAGAATTTCTTGCTGATATGTGATAATGGTCTTTTAATTTCTGACTACTACCCCCTTACACCTTTACCTGTTCCATCCAAATCCGGACTACTACCCCCTTACACTATTACCTGTTCCATCCAAATCCGGAATACTACCCCCTTTTAATACACCTTTGCCTGTTCCATACAAATCCGGAAAATTACCCCTTACACCTTTACCTGTTCCATCCAAATCCAGACTAATACCCCCTTACACCTTTACCTGTTCCATCCAAATCCGGACTACTACCCCCTTACACTATTACCTGTTCCATCCAAATCCGGACTACTACCCCCTTACACCTTTACCTGTTCCATCCAAATACGGACTACTACCCCCTTACACCTTTACCTGTTCCATCCAAATCCGGAATACAACCCCCTTTTAATACACCTTTGCCTGTTCCATACACATCGGGAAAATTACCCCTTACACCTTTACCTGTTCCATCCAAATCCGGAATACAACCCCCTTACACCTTTACCTGTTCCATCCAAATCCGGACTACTACCCCCTTACACCTTTACCTGTTCCATCCAAATACGGACTACTACCCCCTTACACCTTTACCTGTTCCATCCAAATCCGGAATACAACCCCCTTACACCTTTACCTGTTCCATCTTGATAATACATCATAAAGATGTCAACGAACTCTAGTAACCCCTAAGGTAAGGACTGATCACCTTTGGGCCCCGCCCCTAAATGCCCTTTTGGACTTGATGCAGCTGGTTTTTCGGTGTAGACATGCTCAGTTGGGCCAATTTGTTTGGTTGGCTAGTGGAGGGCAAGTAGCAGTTGATCAGTATCCGATGGTAAAAGTCATGCATGAAATCTACATAGCAGAAAACATCTATGGTTGATCAACCTAATACTGAGTTTAGAATAAAAATAGAGAAATACAATTGGGAAAAGTATGGATCCTTTTCCAATTAAAATAATGTGCTTTAGTGAATCCTTTTCCAATTAAAATAATGTGCTTTAGTGAGAACTATCGGAAAACCCCAGAAACAAATAGTCTGAAAGTTGACTTGGTAGAAAGTTGGTAATCTATCTGTTGCAGTCTTTGTCAAAAACTTCAAAATATTAACTTGATAGTACATTTTATTATTGGTAGGGGTCTGGTTGAACACATCTTTCTATGACAGTGTTTATACTATTGTATAGCCTTGACAGCCCCTGTTCAACTGTGTATTCCCCGTGTAAATTATTTAAAGATTTTAAAAAATACATAATAATAAAAAAAATATAAAAATAAAATATGTCGAGCACAGAAAGAGCATATTATGACAAAGATATAAAATCCAAAGAAAACATGGTCATTTTATTAGCCAATCTCTTGACATTTTGAGTATGTATCTAAAATTTGTCACAGGCTAATTTAAGTTAAATTATTGTTGACAACTTCAGTGAATTTACTTGACCCTAAATCACTGCTTAGGTAGCAGCCATCCCATCGATTGTAATTACTTTAAGGGGAATGCATATTTGTTTTACCTCTCACTTTTGTTTTGTAAATAAATGATGAGTCAGTATTTTGTGCGAAACAGTTTTGATAACACACATATGTCATAATTTAAAATTTGATTTTCATCTTCTTTAGTACTGTGTCTGAACGACCTGTCTTCCAGAAACTAAAAGCAAAGAAGAGGATCAACTAATGACACTTTCCACAAATAGAAATGACCCGAGCCTGATACATGTTTCTAGATGATGTACACTTGTTCTTTAGAGTAAAGATAATAGGCAATAATGTGCATGCACAGTGTATTAAAACTGTGCATATTTTTTAAATATACAAAATGCAAGTTAACAACCAGACATTTTCGTTTGTCTCACCCGCTAGATTTTCTTGTTTATTTTTTGTTTATACTTTGCATTTCTTCTGTGGGGAGTAAAACAACAGTAGAGCACAATTTTTTTCAAGGATGAGTTCTTGAAAGAGGGGGAATGTGTTCCATCAAAAACAAATATTCTGCAAAAGTATGAAGCATCTACAATTTTTCGCCATTAAAATGAAAGGTATACGTTGTTTTAGTGTAGACACACATAGGTCATTAATACCCCATCGTTACTGACATTTATTGATCTCAGGTGTCAGATTCTAATGACCCTTTTCAAACACTTTATACCCACAACACCTCAAGCTTGGAATTTTCCAAATCATATTTTAATCAGTTCCAGAACTTTCTTGTACCGAAGGTAATTAATAATAACCAGAAGATTTGATGAAGTCAACTGAAACAGGCCCTAAAGTAACAAGATGGTAGTTGTTAAGATCTTAATATCCATAGACTATAGCACTGACTGACTTGCATGTTAATATACAGTCCAGTCACGTAGTGTAGTTTAAACCGTTAAAGCAATCAACGGGCCCAGTATTACGAGAGGTTAGCGACACATTTCAACGGCAAGGGCGGGACGTAAGTAGGTTCAACGCCTTCTAGAGCGGAGAGAGAGAGGTGTGAGGCAAGGAAATAATGGCTATTGGAAAAGTGTCCGGCAAGACAGCGAACAAAGCCTGAATACTGTCTGGAATGACAATAGATAAAGGAGGCTGTTGCATTATTACCTGCAGGCTGAGTGGGGACTTCTCTTTCCAATCTAGGCTAGGCCTATAGCTCTATCCAATGTGCACAACGAACAAATCAAGGTTTCTTGCAACACAGGCAAAGAGGATACTGTTAAATGCTGAAGGGTGAGGTCTGAAGATTTGGACAACAAAGACCAAAATGCAAAATTAATTACGCTTGGTTTCTAATAACAAGGGGGTGGGGACAGGGGGCGGGGTACTAGATTTGAGAGTAGTACTCACCTGCATTTGATACGCGTGTATCCTGGGGATATCTCAGACTGGTACCATTGCACTACAGTAAGATTAATGCCAAACAGGTTCGATGAAGATTTTCTAGAGCGATTATGTCGGGGAGAGATACAGGTTCTGTTGCCCCCTACTCCTCACCCTAACCGACACCAGGGAATTGTCAATCAATCAAGTCATGACAGTATGTCTGCTTCCTTTAAATTGATGAGGAATTTAATGCTTCTAAAAACTTAAGGTCAGAGATGGGTTTAAAAACACAAGTGCAACTTTTAAATCATTAAGTTTGGAGAAGGTATTGGTTTTTGATGAAAGGATTGTCTAGTGGGAATATCTAGGGAAGAGTCAGGATAACTGATTGGAAAGTAAAATCTGTTTATCTTAGACTAAGTCAAGTATTATTCCCCAGGTATCTATCAATCCGGGCGCTTTAAATGCCATGTGTTTCTAGTCAGTTTAAATCAACAAACTTTCAACAATTTGAACAGTATTTGAAGCTAATGTAACCTTTTAACATCCCAAATAATACTCCAGGGTGAAGAAAAGCAATGCATGATAATGCATCTTACACAACAACATAATGTGTGTAACATAGATTCAAACCAACAACATTGAGGTTAGATTTTGTATCCAGAGTTAATTCAACTTTTTTGCTTAACGAATGAATAAAGTCTACCCAGCAAACCTATCCCATCTATTAAACCAATCTTGTCATAAACTTGCTACAGAGTGAGATGAAATGAGTAGCCAAGTTCTACAGTATAAAAATGTATGGAACAATGAGATATGGAGGAATCCTACCCTATTTTGCCAAGACTGAAATTTATTTCCTCAAAACAAGGTAGTTTACTCTAAAATTGTCTTCAGGGAGATTCTTTTTTGAGCGTCAAACCTTTTTTGAACTCAGCTTTTTCGTGACTCTATTACAGTAAAGTTCAACGCCCCACCATTCTCCCACTCACACATTCCTTGAAAAGATATGTAGATTGGCTAAGTGGTTTGCCATTCTCACAAAACTGCATCCAAACTTTGATTCAATCACCCCCCTAAGACTTTCTCTTCAAAATGTGGCCACCTCAGAACGCCTCAGAGAAAGTGACCAAACAGTTGATCAGAGTTGTCTGCAAGATGTTTTAGCAGGTGAGGACTGAAACTAGTCTAGGTGCAATAAGAGCCAGAGCAGACAGCTGTATCTGCCATCTGTTAAGCAATGAAGGGAAAAAATGCGGCACATTTATGATGGAGAGAGTGTGTGAGAGAGAAAGGCGGAGTGGGCGGATTTTGTTGCATGGGTTCTGCACCCTCAAGTGCAGTGACTCAGACAATAGTCAGTCAACCCATCCATCAACAGGAGGCTGGCATCCTTAAAGGAACCGTTTCCAAAGTTACAATAACATTCTAATCGCCAGAATGAGTTTGGTCAGATGAGAAGAATACATGCACTGTCAAAGAAGTTTTCTAAGTAATGGCATCAAGTTTTTTCCCAAAGACTGAAAGTGCTCATCGGGGCCCAATTTCATGGCTCCATTTACTGCGGAATTCTGCGCTTACTACCCAAAGAATTGGGTGCTTAACGAGGGCACAGAATTTTACAGTAAGCACGGCCATGTGGACCGTGATACCATGAGTATAACATTGACTACACATAGATCTACATCATCACATGGAGTTCTTGATACTACACCAAGGAATACTCCACCATGACTCAAAAATACTTCAGTCACAAATTAAGATACAAGTTTAAGAAGTGCAAAACACACTTTGTACCTCATCGATGATAAAGGGGGTAAATAGCACTGAGATGCTATCGCGACTGGGACCCAATTTCATGGCTCTGCTTACCGCCGAATTCTGCGCTTACGAATATGACCATCATTTTCTGCTTACTGAGCAAGCACCGAGTTTCTGCGCTAGCTGTGTAAGCAAAAAATGTCTAGTAACGTGGAGTACGCACGCGCACAAGCAACAATTCTCTGCTAACCCGTGAGATACGCTTGACGTAAGCCCAGAATTCCCTGCTTCCGTAAGCGCCGATTCTTTGCTGACGGTAAGCAGAGCCATGAAATTTGGCCTAGATTGCTTCAAAGTATAACAGGGTATTTGTGAAATTGGTTAAGGCTACCAGTCACTATCAGTAACTCACCACCACTTATGAAACCCAATGTTATTCATTTGAATCATTAAAGTTTCTAGGCAGCTGTTAACCCTCACTTCTAGCAGGTAGCTGATTTCTTGTACCTCAACGTCCTTACTTTGACAAATATCCCACGGTTTCATTCCTTCTCCCATGAGTTGGAATCTAACGTGATGATTCTCCAGGCGACCGGATCAAATGTTCATCTCAAATAAACACGACCCTCGTCAATCCGTTCCCGAGTCAAACCAATACCTGTCCACAAGCTTAATCATCTCCACCCTCACCAGCAAAAACATGACAAACTTCTCTTGGATTATATGAAGACAACTCTCACAGGAAAAGTCACTGACCACAAAAGACAACACCCACACAACACAAGATGCTCTCCGGATAAAATAAAATCACCATGAAATCTCAACATCTAAAACAAATGCGAACCGACGATGGCAGTCTGGTCAGACACCCTGTTCTACAAACAAAACTCAGCACCACCAATCATCCCTGCCCATAGATACCTCCCCAAAACCTCTCCTTATTATCAACTGTCCCTGTCATATTTTGTTTTCATTCTATCATTCAATCGTACTGTTGCTTACACAACGAGCTCCGCTGCAGACTTGTAATGATTTTGTCCGGATATAAACAGCAATAGCAGAACGATGCAGCAACCACAGAGTACATGTAGATACTGGCCACACGTCAAGTGGGTCCTATAATACTGAATATCAGTCTGACATCAGATTGATGACTTTTGTTTGCCCAACGAGAACATTCTGTTTGGTAACTCTTGGCCAAAACAAACGTTGTGATTATCCCAAGTGAGGCGTATTTTGTTTGAGCTCTAAGTGGGACCTTTTAGAGGAGTCAATACACGGAGAGGACCCAGGGGGATAAGGGGGGGGGGGGGGAGGAGAGGATTGCTGTTTATTTTTAGTTGTACAAACCCAACTCTTGAAACACAAGGGGGACAAGTTGAGGGGAACCTTTTCTCTGAAATCAACAGAAAGCACCTTTTTATTTTCAATTAAAACAGACAAATCAGGGTTACAGGTCTATGGCCATTTATGCTACCTAAGAATTACAACATTTTGCATGGTATCTATACACAAAACTAAAAGAAGAAATGAGCAATAACAATCATCTGATCCACAAGGCAATGTTTTATCTAGATTTGAAAACTTTGTTACAAGGTTTTTTAGAAGTAAATTTTCCACAAGCAAACTTATCACTTAAGAAGTTTCATTAATCAAAAGAACCAACACCGTACATATTCATTAAACAGTTCTTTAGACATTTGAGTAGAAACCACTCCCATACTTCATACACTGTCCACTGTGGAGATATGCTATACAGGAACAATAACAAAACAAAAAATCTATTTGTGGCAAAGGGGCCGAACATGATTGGTCAAACCTTTCAAGATCATGTAACTAGTCAAAACTTCTTATTGGGTTACAGTTCTATCAGCCTATCAGACTAAAGAAGTTTGTGGCCACTCAGTGGCCACAAACTTCTTTATTCTGCATGAGTATGATTGGTAAAAACTTTTACCCAGGTCCTGACTGGATGACTGTTCCATCAGCCTCAATAGGATTGGCCAGAAATTGTTATCAAGGTCCTGATTGGTGGACAGTTTACTCAGCTTGAGTTTGATTGGTCGAAACTTGTATAAGGGTCCAGATTGGTTGAAAGTTGTGTAAAAGTTATGATTTTATTTAATAAAATTAACATTTTGCTAAACCTGTCAATCAAAGCTGTAAATTCTGCAGAAAACCTGCTATGAAATTTGGGTTATGTTTTTCATATTATGCCAATTAAAAAAACAGTGTAGTCCAGTATGGTCAGTGGGATGAGGGTGATGTTGGTGTGTGTGTGTGTGTGTGTGGGGGGGGGGGGGGGGGTGTTCCTTTATCTGTCCCTTTATGAAAAGGATTCAGACAGAACGTTTTGAGTGATACCAGCTAAGTTACAATGGGGGGAAAGATATTGAACTACATTTGTTGCAACATTCTGAGTATTTGGAAACCATTTTGGTGTCATGTAATGACCATGACCGTCTTTCTGCTTCACCTAAAGGTTACAATCCCAAATGATACACTCTATTTAAGACCATTACTGTGGAAAGCACTGCAAGGAATCTGATTCCCTAAACAGACCTGACCCTGATCTGACGTGACAGACAAAATGGCCGATTGCCATACTGTTCAAGCTGCGAGTTGGATTTCCCAGCAAAAGCGCCGCAGGAGAGGGCTGTGAACGGCCTGTACAGCGGGATTATGGGATAGCAATGGTGAAGGAGTGTATCTGTTGTCATGGCGGCCCATATGAGCTGCTCAGTCCATCTACTTGCCCTTCTACGATACCATCACTAAATCGCATCACCTGACAAGCGATCCGTAGCTGGCCAATAAGCCGCAGGGATGCTAATTATGCCTTTCGGTCTTGAAAAATGGAATGCAATCAGGTCGCGAGGAGAGACTACCAAGCTCACTGACTTTACCATAATAACCACCCACACAGACGGCAAAATAGAGCTGTGTACGCTAATGCCCAGCGCGTCTTAAAAGACGATTTTCGCAATGAGGCTGCAAGCATTAAACCTTGACATCCGCAATGAGACCTGGAGGTAGCGGCACAAAGCCCCAATACCTTACGAAGTGAACAGCTGTACAGGCGATGACAAGACCACGACTAATCTTAAACAAGGCATGTCATTTCCATTGCCCGTTCTATGGCAAAAGGGCCCCCACCATAAATGCATTAGCGCACCGAAAGAGGCCGAGAAATAGGGGGTGTGGAGAAAACAGTCACTGGTCGCTGGCTTCTATGTCTGGGAGTGAATACCATTACAAATGACTGCCTTCTAGCTGGGGGGGGGGGGACACACTTTAAATAGGTCCACCAGATGCTGCGCTTGCAAAAGGTTTCACATCATGACACAGCTGGATGCTGCCACCACAGACGGCACGCTGCTCACTCCAGGCCTAAACCAGCAAAACCATTTAACGTCACCTCAAGCACTGGAAACTTTCAAATTGGTCTAGCTTGATATATACGCCTTCAGCATTCTGTCTAATATCATCACTTGACTCTCTTTTTTTATAACAATTCATTTTGCAGATGTAGTCCGTACTGTTACATCTTTCAATGATACATCTTCCTTGTGTAACATACAAAAACTGCTCGTGTTATCAACTGGACAATGTATATGTGACCCAGTCTATGGTAGTGATAGCTGTGAGCGGATCATTTCACCCATTTGAAAACCAACTTTCCTTTAAAAGTATAATAACAGTGAGGAAGCAAACCACCTGAGAGTTTAGACCTGTATCACACTGCAGCCATCTTGTATATCTCCCATTCAAATTATTGTCACAAAGTTAAGGCTGGATGGGTGGATAAAAGTCTGGTACTTTTTTGCATATTGAGAATCAGTATTCATTTTTACACCAATGCAGACTGGAGACAAGATGGTGTAAACCTCTACATAAAAAGATTGATTATAAGTTACTCTAAAATGGATCACAGGCTGTTGACTCTTACTGGCAGATTGTATGGACACAAAAACTACCTGAGAAGGAATCTGAGTCAATTAGTGTGAGTTCCATTTGTGCATATTCTCACCTCAGTTTTCAGTTCAGTTATTTCACAGTATATTTCACAGCGTATTTCACAGTATATATTTCACAGTACATTTCACTGTATATATACTGTGATACATACTAGGAAACAACTGAACTCAACTCAAAACTGAGGTGAGATTATGCACACGGAACTCACACTAGTTGACTCAGACTCCTTCTCAGGTAGTTTTTGTTGTCCTACTCCACCTCACACAAAACACAAAATAACTGTGATCCACAAGATAGTTCATGACAGTCATCGTAAACACTGTGGCCTCTCTCACACATAAACTAGGTCTTCCGGCAGGGTCACCCTGACTTTCTAATAAAAGTAAACTTTCAAGAATGACAATCCAAACTTGACAGTACCGATTAAGAAAACACTTAGATTAATAGCCAGTTTCAGGATACTTGATTGTTTGCGGGGTTATATTAAGTGAACATCTGAGTTTTGAATTAAGTGAGAATAGATTGGATAACAACGAATGTAAGGCTTGCTGTCTTGAGCTCAATCAATACTAATTGGGACCGTGAATATTGAGTTGATGCTATTGCTTGCTGGCACATAGGAAATGACTGAGTAGATACAGTTGATAGATGTTAATTTTGCATCAGGGATAAAGATTATAATTTTTGTGGGTCTTTTCTACCCTTAAACACAGATGTGTTAAGCACTATATACTCGATACTCGGTACTTTTGTTTCATTTTTCCCCCACAGAACTCGGTTAAGTACAGTGCTTAAAGGCCCTGTACACTACTGGTAAGATCGAAAAACACAAATGTTCACAGATTCACACATAACTTACATGATTTAGAGTAAGTATTAGTGGAAAAGGTTCCTTAAAATATTTCTGCCTAAAATGCTATCGTTTTTGAGAAATGAGTAAAACAATAGTTTTTTATCACGCGTGATAATAAACTCGATGTTTGAGAAACAGAAAACACAAAAGGTCTCTTTTCACTATTTTCTCGTGACCTCGATAATCAATTGAGCTCAAATTTTCACAGGTTTGTTATTTCATGTATGTGGTTGATTACACAAAACATGAACACTGTCTGTGA
>JAUELU010000008.1:10119396-10132982 GCA_032357145.1 Evasterias troschelii
CATTCTAATCTTCACCAAACCACAACATTTTCATCACAACACATGCTTAAGTTCTTGAGCAAAAAGCATCATCCTTTTGTTTTGTTTGTAGTATATAAAGCAACTGGTCAGTTTGGTTAAATCAGTTATAAATCATGTTGTCATAAATATATAACATGATTTGAAACAGAGAGTATACCCGGAGTGATAAAGGGGGCACCAAGTTAAACAGTTAGATTTCAAATACTTCATTTTGAAAATTAGATTGTCAGTAACAATATCTGTGCATAACTAACTGTTAATTCAGTATTAATGTTTGCAAATGAAATAAATACAAAACACAACCACTAGTGGGCCTTATAGCCTTATACAGTGAAAGAACTACTTTCATGGGATTAAGTAAGTAGCATAATAAACATATTGAACAATATCTTTCATGTGATGCATTGGCTGTGAAAAGAAAAAGCCATACAACAGCTCAACGTTTTTATATAAAGAATGCTACCATTATCTTAAACACTTTCAGTGCCAAGGTCGCACATGTATATCATTTTTGAGTGATTTGAAAACGCCATTATACATACAATCTATTTTTTGTACTCACAAAGTGTCATCAATCGTACCGTCCAATAATTTACATGTTATCACGAAAGGGCAGTACCACTCAAGAAATACTATAGACTTTGGGATGCACCAAGGCAACGCAAATCAGCAAGATACTTTTATTTGGTGAGAAAGACTTTTTCTTCCCATACAGAATTTCGAAAAAGCTCAAAAAGCTTGGCATTTTAGGTTCAAAACGTTTTTAAAAAAGGGCAACGAAAGAGATAAGAGAGATTTCTCTATGGTAAAGCATCCCACATAAAGTTACTTTTGTTACAACAGCTTCATGACATCTTTCAAGTGTCAATTACAGGTTAAACTGGGTTTACATTCAGGAAGGCCATCTGTGGATGTGTTAAGGCAAACAAATGAGCAATTAGTGTTGAAGAATTTGATATTGTTACTAGATCTATACAGAAATGTGCAAACCAAGCATGTGACCCATGCAAAGTACTCTTTATAACCTGTTGTGCCCGAGGTTAAAAAGGAAAGTATAAAATCAAAAGTACCATGACCGTAATTAAGAGCATTCAACAAATGGGAAAGGTACAACAACGAATTATAAAACTAAGTTTTTACTCAAAATCATGTAGTAACGAAGACAGACTTTGTGGGAAATTGTTTTCAGGACGGTTCTACTACACATTTATTCATGTTTTGGATAAAAACTCTTAGTTGGTTAAATTAGTTAAATGAAAACTATGAATAACACATTGCCTTGAATATATTGATGTCTTACAGTTCATAATCAGCGTTTCTTATTTTCTAAAAAATGAAGAAGCATCAAATTTTAGATTGATTGATACAGGCTGTACTAATTCATTTGCCAAATAAGACTTCAGATTCTTAATAATTCAATCAGAATAAGAACTCTGGTTTTAAGTTATCAGCCTACTGACTGTTGTACCTTCCCGTTCAATTTTCAAGTTATTAAGTTATTAGCACATGCAGCAAAAAGGTTAAGAACAAAAAGCAGCAAAATTTTGCGTAAATGTACATGTGTAGCCATGCCATAAGTCTATACCTCATCACAGATGTTTTTTCTAGCCAAGCAAAGAAGCAGATATTGACGAGCAGCCTGCAAAAGAGACATGACCCACACTTGGATTTATCACTCTCAAAATGGATGTCTCAATTAACTCTTTCAGTGCCGAGGTCAAACATTTTATTTCATGTATTCCAAAAGCGCCAATATCTAACATGTACCATCTATTGTTTTTACTGAAACAAAGTGTCCTCAAACGTACATAACATGTTGTCCGGACGACCCATAAGGTATGTGATCACGAAAGGGCAGTATCACGAAAGGGCAGGAATAATATTGACTTTGGGATGTACCAAGGCAACACAAATCAGCAAGATACATTTTGTTTGGTGAGAAAGACTTTTGTTTTTTAATACAGAATTTTCAAAAGCTAAAAAAGCTGGGCATTTTAGGTTCAAACCGTAAAGAAATATAGGGCACTGAAAGAGTTAATGCCTTGATAAGTAAGCCAGGAATCTCAACACAGACACTTTTTTAGCAGTTGTGGTGTCTCCCTAAATTATTCTTTTTTCTTTCTTTTTGTCTTGTTGAGTCCAGATTAGTTATGATAAACTTACAAGTTACAGCACTCCAGATCCTTCAATACTGGGCCCAATGTCATAGAGCAGCTTAAGCAGGCAATACTGCTTAACAAGTTTCTGCTTAGCAAAAATAAGCTGGATACCAGTCACTAATGTTACAATGTAAAATGATATTTTGTGCTTAAGCAGCCCTATGAAATTGGGTACTGGTGAGAACCCAGCAAGCCATTCAATTGATTTTTCTGAATCAGTTAAACAGCAGAGGCATAACTAGACATTTTAATTTTAGTGAAAACTAGGGGCAAGTACGTTTTGTTTATTAGCTGTGTCCTTCAGAGGAGGTGGGAGGGGCTTTGATGTAGCGAACCATTCATTTGTGCCCCTTTTTCGAACTAAATTGTTTTTTGAGGGGGAGGTGAAAGCTTTGAAGCAAGGGGGAGGGGGTCAGTTACATTCTGGTACACCGCTGTGTAACAGTATATCAACATACCTGATTATCTTTATAGTTCTCTATTCGGAAATCATATCCAAGCTGTGCATAGAAGTTATTTCCCCAGCTGAAGCACAGGCCGTTCTCTAACCACAGGGTGGTATGACGACCCCCACAAGCTACGCCTTTGATGGGTGATACTTTGCCTTCACTGGGTAGGTGAACCCTCTGGGGTGTAAGATGGGTCTCTTTGTCTCCACAACCAAGCCTGACAAATTAAGCATTGAAAAGATTTAGCATAAATAAAAGTTCTTGAATATATGCAAACCGCACAGGAGAGTTGGCAGCAAGTTTTTTTGCAGTCCAAGTCAAGTCACAAGTCAATGCTGAAAGTTACAAGTCAAGTCAAAAGTCAAAAAAATAGCGACTCAAGTCCAAGTCGCACGACTCAAGTCAACAACTCTGGCATACCGGCACACTAGACAAACATTATACTGACAGAGATTCCCAGAGTAGGAAGGGGTGAAGGGCCAAGGGGTGTCTGATCATACAGATTACCGGTGGGGCTCCAGGTGTAGTCAAACATCATGCTTTATCTATCATTCATATGTCAAAAGTTGTGTAAGTAAACAATTTGAACATACATTTTTTCAATTTTCAGCTATTTTGGACAGAGGCTAATTTCAGATCCTGCCGCACACCCTGGGTTGTATATCATCCAAGTAGGTTTAAACCACATCATCCTTCGATAACCTACACCACAAAACTTTTAGCAAGTGTACTTTCAGCTAAAGGGGTCCTATTTAAAGTGGTATTTATTTCAAATATCATTTGAGAAAAAAACTAATTGAAAGTATCTTGAGCTGAATCATCTATTTCAGAACAAGTCATTTTTAAGCTATTAGAAAATAAAATTCCCTGTCTATAATTAATGTACTTACTGGCCACTGTTGCCATTGCCCCATGTATAAATCTCATCAGTATCTGAAAATAACCAATCATGGACATCTGATTATTACACATTAATTTCTTTCTGGATTACACTGTAAAAGTACACAGGCCCTAAGTGCTCTAACTTGTTATTATTTTTTTTATGAGAGGTCGCCTAACATCACAAGGTCCCGGACGGCCACTTCCAAGGTGAGGGCTACACACTTAACTGATTAGGGCTATCAGCCCAAATCAACTGCCACCAGGAGCACGTTGCCAACTATTCCTAGGGCTGAAACAGGGTTACCCCCTTCACAGTCTGTAAGGGTGTAGGCATGGGTATCATCCACTAAGAGCCTGTCTGGTACAGCATAATGCTCTACCTTCCCAACTTTTTATGAAGAAAGTGTGGTTAAGTGCCTTGCTCAAGGGCACAAGTGTCATGACCGGGTATCGAACCCACACTCTCCTGCTGCCTACACCAGAACTTGGGTCCGGTGAACTAGACCATGACATGCCAAATTGTAAGCAAATACTAAAACAAGTGATCAAATAAGAAAATACTATTTTAAACCAAAACAAAACATTTACCAACAAAAAGGAGCCCTTGTAATTATTTATTAATAGTTCTCAATTGATACATGGTTTAGCTTGTTCAGGAAAACTTGATGTCGGATGGGATTAACAATCAAGCAAAATTCCATGGTTGTTTTTTCCCATTGTAATCTGAATTGTAAATCATATGTAATTCAACTCTAGGGCTGTAGATTTTGAATGTTTCTATTAAACTAATGACCGATGAACCCTAATCATCATCAGATCAAAGCCTCCAAGGAATTAATCAGAGTAGGAACTTGGATCAGATCAGCATTCTTAAAAATTGTAATTGATAAGTGCCTAAAAACAGAAAGAGACATTAACATTACATGTAGTGTTTTCTCAAAAATGTAAGAGCTGTTTGGAAAAATTAGTTAGTGGCCTGACGTTTCGACCCTAGCAGAGTCTTTCTCAAAGGCTAAATGACAACACACATAGACACTTGTGTGTTATTGTCATTTAGCCTTCAAGAAAGACTTTGCTACGGTCGAAACGTCAGGCCACTAACTAATTTTTGCATTTATAACACAGGTCCTTTTGGTTGGTAAGCAGTTTGCAACAGCTAATTCTATTTTCTCAACTATTTGGAATGAAAGTTTCACAGGTTGCTTTCATAAAGTAACTTAAAGTTGGTTTAAAGATAGAATTTCATCCTGTTCTAAACATGAACCTGTTATATCCATTTGGACATCTGTTGTGGATACATGTATGCTTATTACCTAATCTTTTACTTCTTTATCTCAAATATTCTCAGATTTGCTCTCTCATCTTGAAAAACTCTTCAAAGAAAATGTAGTTTAATACAAAAAAATCAGCATTGCCTTCAACAGTCCTACCTGTCACAATAACGGTATGGCTGGCTCCACACGCAAATGCCTTCAACCCTCTTACAGCTTGTCCTGAAGAAACCTCTCCAGACATTCCACTTAATTTGATTTTCTCATAAAAGTTACTAATGAAAGATGCCTCTGCATTGATGTTGTTGGTATTACCCTGGCCATGCTGTCCAAACTCTCCACAGCCCCATGAGACGATACACCCTGGGTTATCGGCTCTGGCTTCTGGATGATTGTTGTTAGATTCAGTGACTTTGATGTCACTTCTGTCATCCAGAACCTCATTGGAGCTATCACTCATTTTGTAAATCGTTAATAGCGTAATGACTATAAATTACGCAGAGATGTCCCTACTTAGCTGCCTAAGGTGATATTGGCTTCCATTCAATCAAAGTAAACTACCATCAGTCACTGAAACGTTTCCCTTGGAATGGTTGGAAATTGTCTCGGGATGATCGCCTAAAAGAAAAGATAAAATCATAAATTGATGAAAGTGATTCATCCAGAATTTGCTTTTTATCTGAAATTGATCTGACTTACTTCTTATCTGAAAGTGATCAATCCAGGATTTACTTTTTATCTAATAACAATCCAGGATTTGCTTTTTATCTCACAGTGATAAATTTGGGATTTGAATTTTTAATTGTTCTAATAAATGCAAAACTTACAACATTTCAAATCTGCCCGACTATGTTTGATATTATCTTTGACTTCCAAGTATATGCAATGAACTACCAATATACAGGGCTTAAGGTTTTTAAAAGCTTGGAATTACCAAAATGCTATTCGTCACTTGTCAATATCTTTCCGGGTAAACTAAAACTGTCCTTCTCATGGCCGTATTGTAAGCATGTCTCTGCAATATGTTACTTAGAAACACGAAGGTAATTGAACCAAGTAATAGTCAGATAAAGTTCTCTGCCACAACATACATTTAACTGTAGACCAACAATTGACCAGGTGAAGAATCATCTACAGTTTCACCTTCTAAGCCGTCCTCAAATGTCACAAGTGAAATCTGAGTGATGTTTTGTTGCAGAATTGCAACATGAGATGTTAAAGGGAGATTCAATTGATGACTGTCTGGATTACAAAGTGAAATGTCAGATAAACACAGAAAATCTGAAAAGCAGTCTGATAATAACAACCGCCGAATTGGATATTTCTTTTTGGACAATTTTCATGTCGATCGTGAAGATTTTGCAGAAATGTTGCCAAGTATAGACTTAATTTTTGTGCCTGAGGGAAAAGCACTAAAACTGTTTCCGCTGAAAAGGTTCAGTGTACACCAGTAGGGAAAGTTCTATGAATATATGTCAGCGATTCCAAAAAAAGTAAGACAGATATTAGATACAATGCAAGCCTGGATTTTGATTTTTGAGAGCAAGGTCACTTATATATTGCAAAGGGGCACTTCTGCTATTGAAAATCTTCAAGTCTACATGTATGAGAAACTTTAGAAGCGGCACCAAGGCCAATACCAGGTCGACAGACACCATGGCTTGTCTCTGTGGCCTCTGTGTAACTCCAGGACTGAAACAAAATTGTTGATCCAGTAATCCTTCACTATAAATCTCATGTCAGATGAACATTTAGTTATTAACCCTCCTACTCTTGGTAACATTTTCCAGTGAATTGACCAACCATTTGAAACCATTCAACTGCACTGGTTGTGTATGATGGCACAACTGTGCACAGAACTACCTGTGTACTGTGTAAATGCATTTACCACATGATATTACATTGCAGGCTGGCATAGTTTATCTACCATACAAAACCACAGTGGATGATATTAAATGGTCAGACAGTAGAAGGGTTAATGGTTTTCATAAGTTCTTTTATGTCTTGTGGTAATGCATTTACTTAGTACACAGTTCATCCTAGCAATTTATCAAAAAGGGGCAAAGTGCTTGTTAATAACGAGAGGGTATGTAGAGCTTACCAAACCTTTAAATTATGAAACCCATTTATTAACTATTATATTACCTTCTTTTTTTTCAACTATAAAACAAATAAAAAAATTCAGCCCTACCACTAAGATTTTTTAAATACTTTCGTTAAATTATAAAAAAAATCTAAGAATTGAAAAAACAATGATCCATAAATTGATAGAGGCCACTGCCAAATGTGTCTAGAGCAAGTATTTCAAAAGTTGCAATGCAACTAAATTTATTTCTCCCTAGACCATCTATAGACCCAGTAAATGGGGTGCTAGACTCCTCTTCAGCGGTATTAAATTTTAAACAATTTGGAAAAAAAACATTATTTGAATTTGTTTGTATAGCCTATAGGGCGAGAGGCCAAGAATGAGAGGAAACATTCTGTTGACATGTATGAGAAGAAGTTGTCCCCTAAAAATAGCAGCTTTGTTTAATTTATTCTTAAAGTTTGTTTAAGTGTGCTCTGACTGATGTTTGTAGAGTCACAAATATGCCTCTCAACTCAAGTCAACTTAAAAGCTGCGCATATCGTTACGAATATTGCAACTGTGCATACATAGGCCTATTATTTATTAACCCCCAATGTAGTTTAGTAGTTAAAATATTAATAACCCTTTGCATGTTTTTTACGACTAGTAATAACTAAAATAAATTAAACTTTATAACCAAACCTTGATCATGCGGCAAGGACTCAACAAGTAAACACATCTATGGTCCAAACATCTATCCCCATTTCCCCACTATAAAGCACCGACAAAATTGTATCATAATAACATGACTATGCAGTAAGAAAACAGTCAATATAGCCTCAAATAAAATCCAATCCAATCCAATCCAATCATGCGCTCGTTCATGGGTGAAAAAAACGTAAACAACACACTGACCATTTACAACAACCAACGGTCCAAGTCGACCGTCTACGCGTCGTGCAGTCACCCCCCTTCTTTTTAATTTTAGTTGCTGCGGTCGTTTGCACTCAAAAACGTTGAAAAACACACTCCCATGTACATACTATAGTGTTGAGTACATATATACTTTATGAAAATCGGACAAAAGAATTGTATGGACAAAATGTCAAGTTGATGAAAAAGTTGTTTGAATGAAACCTGGTAACTTACCAGACGACCTCGGTCAAAGTTTGTCAAAATTGCTTAATTAATAGCTATAGCACGCCCCGTGAATCAAACATTAACAGACAGCAGTTTTGTTGGACAAAGGGAGGAGTTGCATTTTTTTGTTAGTAGAATCTTACTTTTTTTATAGATATTTCAAATCCTAACGTGAAAAATTTCTCGTTGTGTTTTCATTAAAATGTGCATACCGACCCAGTAAGACTGAAGACCCAATTCATCTTGGTTTCATTGTGCTATTTTGCGATTCAGTTTCCCCATTGCTAGCTGTGCGGCGCATATTTGTAGTTAACAGGATAAAAAGGCAAACCGCAATGAGGAGAATGTTTTATTACCACCAGCATTTTTTTTCTTCTATTTTATCCCCAGGTTTATACCAATTATAAATGTTAAGATCGTGCCCCGGACTATGGACTCACAAGGTACCTGGACACATTTTTTCCCCCCAGGAGAGATGAGGCCACTTAGCATAAATTGGCGTGTTTTCTACCAAAATCAGACTTTTTAAAATTTATTACAAATTTGTTTATAACACGCAAATTTATGCTAAGTGGCCTCATCTCTCATGGGAAAAAAAAATTAGGCTACCTGGACCCCTCAAGACAAATCTCTAGAAAAAGGGAATAACCGAACAACAATAGCAAGACCCCACATACTGAAATCTGTCCCCCCGAGATTCTGTCCCCCATATGGGAAGTTAACGTGGGCTGGAGAGGAATGATTCAAAAGAGGGCGCTATCAAAAGTAGTTTGTACACAGTTCTCCATATGGGGGGACAGAATCTCCAGGGGGACAGAATCTCCGTCCACACCGGCTGCATAAGGTTGTGGGTGTGTGTGTGTCGGGGGTGAATTTACCGATTGGGTTTAATATGCACTTGTTGAATGAGTGTAATCCCCTGTTCTTTTGTATGTGCACTGTAAACAATTTGCTTTTAAATCTTAGCAGTTGTTTGATAGTGCATGTTTCTGAAAATAATCTCAAACCCAAATCGCAGTTTGCTATTGATTTTAAATCTATCTTTAATTTAAATACGACACATTTTTGTCTTTACTGCGTATCATACTTTTCAGCAAAAATAGAAACCAAAATTGATAGAGCGCCACCAATAAACAAGTATTGGCCAGTTTATCATTATGGCGACTTTCCTAGCTGAAATGGAACACAACATCACAAGGTTTCTTCCTCTATTTATGAAACATTTCTCCTGCGATCGCAAACTGTTGAAATTTATCGTAAAGACTAACATTTCAATTTCATTTTTGTTTTCAGTGGAGTACGGATGAGCGTCGCAATTTTGATTCGTTCAATCATCAAAACCCGAAGCTTCTTCAGTTCACAGTGGTGAAAATCACGTCTGATTTGTTGAATGTTGGTTTGTTGGTGGTTGATCAACATCAAGTTTCTGTCTTCTCTGCGGCCGGAGGGACTTGTTGTAGAGTGTTGAAATGGAGGTATGTGTTATTATGATTATATCTTATTCACCCAAATTATAAGGTTATGCTTCTGCTCATAATGCAATGGGTTAAAAAGTGGCGGTAAGTTTAAACTTTACCATGTTTACACTAAATAGTAATTACACTAGTGACCATCATCCATGGTGACTTACACTAAACAGTACTTTTATAGTTTTAAGTTTTATTGATTGAACCCTCACAGTCACGTACTCAAGCTCTTGAGGGTTGAGTCTTACTTCAAAGTTCTGGCCCACTGACTGGCGAAGAATTAGCACCAACCACTTCGTATCCTTGGCCTTTGAACCATCATGACCATTGCAGTCCTAGTATTCTATTCATTAATTCTAAGTCTAAGAACTGTTCATTGAATTTATCTTAATCAAGTTGTAAGTTTTTCTTGATTAAGGAGTAAACTATGCCCAGAACGTACAGCTCTTGTAATTTTTTAAAAATTATGTTATTCCTTGAACAGCAGCCTGATATGGACAAGCCAATGGATAATGACATGGAGGTCATAAGTTCGGAGGTCAAAGGTCTCAAAGAAGAACTTGAAGAGACAAAAGAAAAGCTTACAGTAGTTCAGAGGGAACTTGCTGTGTCAGAGGAGTCCAGGAACAAGACGGAGAAACTCAATGAGGAATTGCAAGAGAAGGTGCTCATGAGATCATATAGTCTTCATTCCAGACACATGTAACATCTTTAAAAAATAATACCATTACATGAAAACAGACTAACTATTCTTCTCCTTGGTCTGTCATGGTTGCGCCCAATCATATAGACCTTTCTACTGCAACGTCACAGCCCAAGTTTTTGCCAACCAGAAGGCTTGAAAACTAAGGGAAGCCATTTAATGCAAAGCAAAAAGAGAAACCCACAGTTTGTAACAATGTTACACAAGCGTTTAAAAATAGTGTTGAATTTGTTGAAACAAAGCAACCAATCATGGGATTAATTTGTTTGTAATTGAAAGTTTGCAGAAATGTGGAATTTGGTCACATCTGTTAACAGGATTGAATGTTTTGCTAACATTTGGCCGCCCATACCAACCAGTGCGATTTTATCAACACTATAGAAAGGTCTATAGAGTGATCAAGCAAAGGTGCTAAAGTGGGATGTCATCTCCTTCCCTCAATCATCAAGCCAGGGCAATGATTCACAAATAAATTGTACACCCTATGAATCCTAAAAGCAGTAGCTGGTCTATATTCATTTGGAATTGGTGACTGATATTAATATTAAAATGCCCAAATGCCAATTACCATATGTAACTTACATGTATTTTTATGGGAGACCGCCAACATATGGCAAGGTCGCTCAGTTGCTAGAGCATTGGCACGCTAATTCGGAGGTCGTTGGTTCGAATCCCACTATAATAAACTTTTCTTTGTTCAACCCCAAATTAGTAAAAAATTCCCCTGCGAGTTTTGTAAGGGTTGCATTTTTTGCAAGAATGTGAAACTTCAGATTTTAAACCAGTTCTCTCCAAATCATGTTTATACGTTAAGTTTTATGTTTTTCATTCTATAGGTTGAAACATTGAGTCAAGAATTACTTGACATCCGCGGAACTCTGAAGAAATCTGTGAAGGATGTAGGTTGTCAGATAGAGCCAATAATTGATATGACAACATCGGACGTAACGTCAGCAGATAGAGTTGTTCCATCAGATTGGGTTATGGAAGAACAAACGGCTGTAAGTTTAGGAGATATATTACATCCATCCATCCATAGCTCAGTTGTAGAGCGCTGGCACGTTAATCCGGAGGTTGTTGATTCAAATCCAGCTCTAGTCAATTTTTCTCTGTTTAGCCCCAAATCATATAAGTCCATTGATGGTAAATTTACCATTCCGAACTTCAGAATATTGAAGCTACTTCACATTGGAATCCAGATTCTATTTTTCATGTTATTCATGCAAGGAATTTTCATCCCAACTTTAGTTAAATTTTCTTTTTTTCAAATGGAAGATGTTTAGTAAAAGCTGTTGTTTTATTTTACCAACCAGCTTTACGCATCATAACGTTTATTTATAACGATATGATTGTAATTGAATATTAATATTCCATGTGTCTTGGATTCATTGATTTCCCTATCATTTGTTTCTCTGATGTTTTGTTTCAGTTGGTATAACCAATCCCTGACCTTGCCTGGAATTTTATTTTTTCAGGGATGAGATTTTTCAGACTTTTTGTCATATCTCCACATAAAAGAAAGACTGCCCTTTGATCTACTTCACTAAGTTAGAACACTGTTCCTAAAAGCCATTTGAATTCCAAACTCTCCCTAGGGGTTACCAGTAGGAACGCCATCATTTCAACATGCATGTAGGTCCTACAACCTAAAATTTGGATCCAACATGTAGTTTCAGACTTTTTTGCCAGCAATGACTCTCATCCCTGTCTTTGAGAGGGCAAGGCCATTTTCATTTTACAAAGGGCACTTCCATTGAGAAATCTTACAGCCTATGGGAAACTTTTTCAGGGGGCACAAAGGCCAAGACAAGGGAGACCATTGCCTCCGTGGCCTTCGTGTAATCCAAGGCCTGCCTGACCCCTTGTCATTGTGCATAAAAAACATTCAGAGTATGGAAAATCAACGGCATAGATTCTGATAAGAATGAAGCTCTTCTAGGAATGGTGCTCTTCTCTTATCTAGCATGGATGATATGGTCATTCATTACTGAACACACAAAATCATGCAAACCCTGGATGGAGTTTGGAGGATTTGTGAAAGATTTATTAATGATGTTGTGACCTATCAGAGATTAATGCTGGTATTTCATTCTTGGTTTTGAATGTTTAGGGTACATCATCTCAGTCTGTTGCTGATAGTGTCAAAGCTGCTGCTGAAGCTGTTGTTAATAGGAGTGGCTTTGTCTTAGATACAACCTCTGGCATGTACTATGATTGTAACTCCGGCTACTACTACGATCAGGTGAGAATAGACTCTGTGTGTATTCTAATGTTGGGTCTCATTACTATGATCAGGGGTCGATTTCATAAAACTCTTCCTAACTTAGGACTAGTCCTAGGCAATGCTAAGAGATAGGACTAGTCTTTAGTTACTGGTCCTAACTTAAGACTAGTCCTATCTCTTAGCAATGCCTAGGACTAGTCCTAAGTTCTAAGGAAGAGCTTTGTGAAATCGACCCCAGGGCCCAATTTCATAGAGCTGCTTAAGCACAAAAAGTAGCTTAGCATAACAAAATTTTGCTTACCAGAATAAGGTTACCAGCCAAAATACCATGTCACGTGTACTATCTGTGACTGGTATCCTGCTTTTTTTGCTAAGCAGAAAGCAGTTAAGCAAACTTGTCTGCTTAAATAGCTCTATGAAATTGGGCCCTGGTGAGCCCCATTACTATGATCAGGTGAGAACAGACTCAGTTTGTATTATAATGTTGGGTCTTATGAAGTTTTTGCTAATTTTATTTCCTTCACAAGTGAAAGCATTAGTATGTAATGTACACAGGAACCTGTTTCCTAAAGTTGTTTGAACACGCCTGAGGTCAATATTGCTATGCTTTTGTAATTAAGTTGAAGTGTAAAGTGCATCTGACAACACACGACCAATCACCTTGCTTTCTCCTAAACATCATGAGCTTTGGTTGGAATTCAATGTTGTGCTTTCACATACAAACTTGGATGTCCTCCAGTTTTTCAGTGAGTGAAGTTGCTGATAAGTTTCAGAGATAATCTTATTCAGTATACTTTTATTCCTCTAGTGTAAATAAGTGAAAAAGCTTTTAGTGTGGAACGAAAAACAACTATTACATATGTACTTATTCCATGTTGTAAATAGCTCTAGGTGTTGTAATTGTTGACGGCAGTTCTCGGTGCTACTACTTCAGAGGGCCATTCGTTCTCAGGATGTCACCTCCATTTATACCGTTGTTATTATATTATATTATGTATTTTTCAAAACTATTAAAGACATGTTGTATTACCATGTATTTATTAGTTTGGATTCACCAATCAGTGTATGAATGTATGAATGGAAATAAAACAAACAAACAAACAAACAAACTCTGTAGTGACACTCGGTATAATAATAATAATAATAATAATAATAATAATAATAATAATAATAATAATAATAATAATAATAATAATAATAATA